>OU015498.1:92916732-93069232 GCA_907164885.2 Dolomedes plantarius
TTTAGATATGATTGGTTCTTTTTTATCCGTTACCTGTAATATAAACTTAGATATGAGTCCATTCTCTAACAATCTTCTTTTAAGGGTGCTGTGTGCTAACCCTATTGGATTATCTCACCTCAATGTTAACCTATGGAGGAAATGTGTCTACTAATTACAGCTACATAAATGCTGATAATCCAATAAAAATGATATTTTCAGATAGCCTGAACTTTTCTGCACCTTGCAACAGGTTTCGTTTTATAAATTTCGCCCACCAAAGGAATTTGTGAGCGTTTAAAACACACTATACGAAAATTTTTTCCCCGAATAACTTAAATTTTAAAATATTATTTGCATTTAAAAAAAAGAAAAAAGGATCCAAGGTGCACAATTTCTTTCTCTATTACGGAGTGCAACATTTTTTAAAAAATCCTTAAATCCAAGTCGGCAAACCCCAAACAAATTTTCTCTATAGGCTAACATTAATGTGAACGAATCCAATAGGGTTAGTACAGTACACAGTAGGCTTAAGTGGCGATCTCAGAGAACGCCCGACTATAGCCCATGATTCTACATCAGTGGCGTACCCAGGATTTAATCTTGGGGGGGGGGGGGACGAGTTGAAAGGGGAAAAATATTTACAATGCATATTCAATATTCATAATGTAATTTCTATTTCTTTGGGGGGGGCACCCCCTAGGTGCGTCTTTGGGGGGGGGCCCACCCCCTGGGTGCGCCACTGCTGTACAACCCTTCCTAATATTAAGAGACCTCAGATAAATAGATCTGCCCAAATGTATAAAAATGCCCAACTGTAGCGATGAAGTATGATAACACACGGCTAGCTATTACTTATTAAATATTTATTAACTTACATCACACCACAGAAATTACAACACTAACACGAACACAAAGTACTAAGAAACAAATAAGAGACTGGGTTACATGTTTACGATACAACAGCATAGCTGCGAGACTGCTCCAGGGTTGGAGTTACACTGGTGAGTCTGCGTCAGTCCGTTAGGGGGCGTTGTTGGTTCCGTTACACAGCTGCATAAAAGTATCCAAATACATTCATAATCCCAAGTGCATAAATAGGCCAAATGTATAAATTTTCTAAATGTAAATTAAAGACACACTATTATGAAAGGAAATAACGAATTAAAAATTTTAATCCTATAAAAAGATATTTTGAGCGTTAAAAATCTGTCATTTCTGTAAATAAAATGTTGTTTTATCCTAGCGAAGGAAGTTTAATCTAAAATAACGTAACGTATTAAAACATTCAGTTTGATAAAAACAGGACATCACGATGAGTGAAATCTAACATTTCCGCAAGTGAAATGTATTTTTAAATCCATCGAAGGTGGTATTACTAAAGATATCGAGTTGAAACAATCTGTGTGATTAAAGAATATCACGAGCATTCATATCTATCACTTCTGCAAATTTAAAAAAAAAATGTAGTTTCAGACCTGTGTGTCGAAGGTGTATTAACTACAAATAAGGAATTGAAATATTCGATTTATTAAAACAATATAACGAGCATTGAAATTTGTGATTTCTGTGAGTAAAATATAATTTTAACTTCCCAATGTAGTTTTACTAAAAAAAGAGATGCAGTATTAAAACAATATTACGATTATCGCGTTGAAATTTATCATTTCTGTTAGTAAAATGTTTTAAACATACGAAGATGATTTACCGTATTTTTCGGACCATAAGACGCACCTTTTTATATAAAAATATCAACTTATAATTGGGGTGCGTTTTATGGTCCGAAGGTAACATTAAAATAAATTGAATATTTTATTTTACACACACACATATATATATATATACAGGTAACCCTCTTACAGCACGGCATCTTACAACACGATTTCGCTCTAGCAGGATGAGATAAATTGCGGGAATCCTCGTATAATACTACAACCTGTAACACGGTTTCGCTATAACACGATAAAAAAATTACGAAAACCTTTGTACAACACTGTACTTCTATAGCACTAGATTAACGTGATTTTTGTTTAAACACATTTAAAAACTAAATTACCATAAAATAATGACGGAAAGGAATAATGAGCTATAGTGCCTTTACATGAAAATGTATAAACAAATTATAATTTATTCATTTATAACTCTATAAAATTACAAGAAGGCCTAAACTTAGCTGAAAATCTTGAATTATTTTTCCTGAATGCAAACCCTTCCGCTGAAAGAAGCCGAAAATTCAAAAGGGAGCTGCAAAATTGTCTAACGTGAATCTACATGACCTTGTAAGAACCAGCAAATAAACCAAAATTATATATTTTTTAAAGAGGATAGAAGGTGCAAAAAAAAATCTAAATGAAGAAAAAGGTTCTGAAAGTGAAAGCGATATCGTTCAATCGAAAAAAACGTTCTCGCTTGGTTGTACTTAGTAGTGATGAGGAAGAAATTTATTAAATTAAGTTCGCATTAAATGAAAATAATATTTTTTGCTTCTTTTCGTTATGTGTTATACATACATTTATATTTTTATTAAAAATTAATGCTTAAAATAGATGCTTATATGGAATTTTAAAAAAAGTTTGTTTTTATTAAGTTTTCGGAACGTAACCCCCCTTTTTGTATTGGCGCTGGATCTCATATAACACGGTTTCACATGTGAAATGCCGTGTTCTGCAGAACACGGCATTTTCTAGGAACCTATCTATCGTATTATAGGAGGGTTATCTGTATGTATATATATATATATATATATATATAATATTTACTATATACTTTTTTATCTTTATTAAGGAAAATATTGAAAATATCTTTATATAATTACCAAAATATAAAATATTCTTTTCTAAAATTCCTCCCATAAATTTGAAGCACGTCGAAAAATACGGTAATTAAAATAATGAATCAAAAGATTTGATTTTATTAAGAGACAGTACTATAGCAGTGAAATCTATAATTTCTGTAAGTGAAATATGGGTTTAACCCAAAACAGAAGAATTAAGTTTTGTGAAATTTTCCTCTGTGGAAATATATCAAACTGTCTGATAATCACGAGATGCAATGGTTTTACCATAGATTAGGGCTTTTTATTACGGTATTTAGAGGCCCTAGTATGCAAAACTACGTCTTGAACTCCTTTTGTTTAGATCAGGTTTATGACTGATAATATTTGTAAGGTTACGTTTCAAATGCCCGGAAGATATTTGAAAGGGAGGTAAATAAATAACAACTCAAAGACCCAACTGCTATTCCTGTTTTATTTCCTTCATCTGAATTTATCCTCTAAAACCAACAAAATAACCCCATTTTGTGGTTTTTACACACACGCAATCCACTCATCTGGAGATAGCGAACAGAATCTGTAAACTTCTTTGTGGCAAAATAATGGGAAGGGAAGGTTAAATTTTTATGCTTAAACGAGGAAAACTGTTCTCATATCGCACATCTTGTTTTGATGTATTGTGCACGTAGAAACAGAAACGCCACAAACATGGGTGATGAATCGTCATTTCAATTAATTTCCTTATTAATCGCAAAGATTCTGTAGAACCAATGCACGCATGCATACTAATGCATACATGCTGAACCTTATGATGGATTCAATTCTGGAACTGTTAAAAATACATCTCTTTTCGTTTTAATTTCAATGGACTAATAAAATAAATTTTTAAAACCTGTAACTAACACTGTGTGTGTGTGTATGTATATATATATATATATATATATATATATATATATATATATATATGAGGGCGCTGTGACCCAGTTGGCAAAGGCAGCAAGCCAGTGATCTGAATGTCACTGGTTCGATGCCTGTCGCTGACAAATCCACAGCCGAGTACACTAATGGCGGCTGGTGCACGAAAAATCTGTCGTGGCTGCAATGTCCTCCAAGTTCTCAAATTTACCTCTGGAGGTGCGGGGTCAAGTGTACCGGTCTCGACACTTGATTCGGTTCTAAATTACGGGACCGGCTTGTAGGGGTAGTGCTGACCACCTATACGGTGCCCCATTAAATGAATGGCCAGCAGTATAAATATAATATTTATTGTATATATTTTTTATATTTATGAAGGAAAATATTGAAAATATCTTTATATACCTACTAAAATATAAAATATTCTTTTCTAAAATTCCTCCCATAAATTTGAGGCGCGTCGGAAAACACGGTAATTTCAAATAATACATAGCGTACATATATAGTACATACAGCCGAGTGTCTGGCGATAAGTGTCTCCGCGTTCGAATATATATATATATATATATATATATATATATATATATATATATATATATATATATATATATATATATATATATATAATTTAAACTATCTTCGCAAACGTATTACACATATTTAATCTCGTCTGATATTTCTTTTCTTAGGTGCTAAAATGTAATATTGATTATTATTATATAGTTATTTTTGAAATTCGAATTTCAGAATCCAAGAATCAGTACATAAATAAGCGAATCATAACGAATTAAATTCTATATAGATAGACTCTAAATCCCTGATTCAAATTGTCTGCAACTATGACCTCAACTGCTTCGACCAGCTTTTGGGAGTGAAAATTCCTAAACTCGATTTATGAATAGAGTTGCGATTAAGCACTGAAATAGTCTGGCAAATCTCTTCCCAGCTAGAACGTCCAGCAGCTGTTTCAGACAAAAGACTTTATTGTCAAAACACAGGATTTATAGTCGAAGGAGTTAATAAATTTAACTGAACTCAGAAAGTTAAAACAAAATTCTTAAGCAACACACCCACGCATGCTTACGTTAAACAGGCGTAGGACACCTTCACAGAAAATCATATTGTATTCTTACAATCGTATCCGACGCGTCATTCCGGTCATAACAACAGTTAAATTTTTTCAAGAGAAAAATCAAAGCATGAGTAACAGTTTCCTAATTAGCATTCTTTTGAGACGGAAATTAGTTATCAAAATTTCTTTCTCCTTATTCGACGCCTTCGCTGTAAGACTAAACATTTTTACATACCGTCAGAAGGCATCTAGACGTCTCGTCTAATAAGGAAATATTTCCAAAGAACTTGACCTTAGTATTCAGTCCATTTTTACTGTAAACATTCTGTGAGTAGGTTATGCTCGTGTGCTGTTCAGAATGACCCAATGTTTCCATCCCAGATCCATCTCTCTATTCTATAAAAAAAGTAACTCCCGGCGCCTCTGTCAAAAGCTTGTCACGCTATCTCCTCCGAAACCGCTGGGGGTATGGGGTCGAAACCGATATCAATAGAAGCAGAAAAATGTGGGGAACAAAGTAAGACATGGCTCATCTTCGTCGAACTTAAAGTTTTTTTTTTAATTTTATGTTTTGTGGGAAAATATTGACTTTTTCATCTTCAGATTACGATAACTCGCCAAAAAATAATCGTAGAATTTTGATCTTTTTACAATCTAAGACTACAAACATTTCTATTTCAAACTAGACCTCATTTGTTTAAAAATATTTCAAAACAGACTACTATTTTCATGGAAAAATGAAGCACAGTTTTTCAAGAAATATTGACTTTTTCATCTTCAGATTACGATAACTCGCCAAAAAATAATCGTAGAATTTTGATCTTTTTACAGTCTAAGACTACAGACATTTCTCTTTCAAACTATACCTCATTTGTTTAAAAATATTTTAAAACAGACTAATATTTTCATCAAAAAATGAAGCACAGTTTTTCAAGAAATATCTTCCCCTATGTGGATGTAATATCGATGCTCTTCGAGATTTTATCTTACAAAGAAAATATTTACATCATCTGGAAGCTGAAAGCTTTCTTATTCATATAAACCTCATTTCAAGTCTATATCTTAAATTTTTCGATTTTTAATTGAATTTTAAAGCTGATAATTCAGCAGTGATGAAACGCTCTTCGCATTAAGGGTGACAACAGTAAATGGATGGAAGCTGTTATGTTGCCCGAGAATTACCCCTATGTATCTCGCTATTAGCCATAACAGAGGAGCGAGCCTAGGGGCGAAGCCCTACTTTTATTTTTAAAAAAATGTGTCACGGTCAAAAATGGTTTGCGCACCACTGAACTAGAGTAAAATTTAGTGTAATGAACACTACAATTTCTTTTCAGCCACATTTCGCCTATCTTAGAAAATTTTCTGTAAAATTCATAAATACGTGATTATTTCACATAATTATTGTACTGGATTATTGTACATAATTACACAGTTTGTGAAATCTATAACACAATTTCGAAAAATTTAATAGTGAAACTAAGAAACTATTTATTTAAATAAATTCTGAAAAGCCCCCTGGTGGCAAGATCAGAAAACAGTCATTTGATATTTGCCTGAACAGAAGACTTTTCTCTCTTCTCACCTAACTCTCTGTAATATGAAATTGAAGGAGGAGGAACCATTTCTGTACAAATGGAATTTTTTGACGACGGTACCATTTCTGTACTATTGAAGTGAATTTCTGTACAGTTGTACTTTTTTTTTGGGTACAATCACTAATTGTATACGGTCACTATTGTGTATGGTCACTATTTTGGTAGAGTCAAATGTTTTTACCTCGAAGGACCTTTGTTCTGTTGAGTGAAAGATGAAGTACACCAGAAATGTTCACAGCACGAAAGTTCTATAAAAGAATGAAGATTTGTCTATCGTTTAAGATGTAGAAATGTCAGTTCGTCAAGGCAGGCCGGAGCATTTAAGACGCAAGTTCAACCGGAAGATTTTGCATAGTGGAAGTACAAGATTTGCTGGGGAAACAAACGTTGAAGATCATTGTGCCGCAGGATTGAATTATCACAGGTTTGGAAGCTGCTCACAACTACTCTTTATAAAAAATAAATACTGAGGAAGAAAACTTCTTCAAAAACGACTTGTTGGTAGAAAAAAATAAGTTTTTATTCTTCTTGATAAAAAGATGCAATGTATATCTTGACTACTGAATTATAACAGGAACAAATAAACGTAATACTACATACTAGAAAAGAGCTTCAGGTCTACACGACCACTTATTAGAAGATCATCAAAAAAAAATAATAGTATTGAAGGAATTTCCTTTTTTAAAGTATATATACACAAATATCAGATCAATAGAATACACTCGTACTCACTATTCGACAATAAAAAATACATCCCCCTCACCAAGCCACGGCCAAACCAAAAAGGACCGAAAGCCCGGCTCAGGGTCTCTTAGAGCAAGTTTTTATCTACCAAGCAATTCTAAATCTCTGCATCGCATCTCTTTTTTTTTCAGCCCTGGACAACGCAAGGAGAGAAAGGTTGCCGTACAACCAATCTCGCCAAGGCGTGCAGAAGGGAGAGGAGAAAGACAACCTTAACAGCGCCTCAACACGTTGCCAACACCTTGTGTCCATAAAATAAAATACGCGAAGCATCGCCAAAACTGGATACCTTAAGTACCACATTCCTCTTGCCAGAAGAAAATGCCAGAAGAACCCTTTTAAGGAGTTTCATTGGCCGAGACTGGCTGAGCTTAACCAATCAGAGGAGCTGGTCAAGCAGCGCGAAGCCCAAACGCCTGTTCAGAGAAAAACTGTTTCCCATGCAAGATACTCGTAATAAATTACGTTCGCCGCAGGCGCGGAAAGGGAAACTGGAGCCTTTAGCATTAAAAAGACCCATCAATGCTGTTAACAAAAACACGGAAACAGGGAAGAAAAGACATCTTATTTCGTGGACACGAGGGTAGCAATTAGGGGATCTAGCTGACAAAGACTTAAAGAATATAAGACGGCAAATTGCACTGCCAGATGTTAGAAGATAGGCTATTCTCAATTACCGACCGAACGGACTTAAAGGTTACAGAGACCTCCCATGACTAAGAGCCTGGGAAAAAAATAAATTACTATCAGATAAGGAAAGGAAACATTACAAGCAGATTTAAGATTAAAATTAAAGTTATAATTTAAAGTTTAAGAGAACTACACAAATTAAATTAAATTAAATTAAAATAAAGGAACCTGTAACGAATTCCTCGTTACAGAACTCTCCCCTGTCCAGAGATGAAAAAAAATTTACAAATCACCACATATTAATGTGTGGAAAAACCAATAGCATACATAATACGTGAGACACATTTGATCTCAAAACAAAATTTCATATAAAATACATATAGTGAATACAAAGGGAAAAAGTAATATATAAGGATATTATAAATGTAGTATCAATACAAAGATAGTAATTCATACAAGCATGGTGAATTTTACAAAAATAGTAGTGATTAATGCTTGACAAAAAAAAAAAAAATGGCGTAACACAGTACCTTAAAATTTTTATGTACATTTGTACTAATTAAACTTATAGTTGCATATCATAGTCAACAAAATAAATTAAACACTTGAAATTTCATATCATTTCAAGAAGGTAAGTTAATTTGGTCTTACCAAAGAATGATGAGTTCAATATATCTAATTGAAGAAGATTGGATCTCATATCCACTAATAATCAAAATATTGGATGTTATTTTATTAATATTCAATGTAGAATATCATATATTCATACTAAAAAATTGGAAGTAATATCCATTTGCATTCAAAAAAAATATATAAGATGTCATATCTATTAATATGCATCAAAATTGCTACACACAGAGTGAACTAAACAAACATAATTGTCGTAACAATACTAACAAGAATTCCCACGAAACATAGACGATGATTCTAAGAAGTCTGTTGCGGCAACTTAACCTACCAGAGGTATGGGAATTCGAATCTTGACAGTTACTTAATTAGTAATATATAAAAAAATCCACAAGGGGAAGGAAAAAAAATATGTCACTCAACAAAGTATGCTATATGGCCAAAATGCTCATAGCTAATAATATAATAAAAAACATAAACCTTATCTTGTTTATGCACATGTACATGCTTTAAGTGTGAGCTAAAAAATGAAAAGTGAATGCATAAGAATGTAACCACAAACTGTCAAAGTTTATAAGTGACCAGTTGGGTACAAACAATAAAAAAAATCAAAATTAGGTAAATTAGGATCAGTAATGTTTCCGCGAAGGATTATGACACCTGAAACCTAACAAAATATATGCACCAAGACAGACTCCACTCAAGGGGGAAAGCTGTGCAAAAGGAAGAATGACTAGGACACCTAGCCTTAAGTAAATTCCTAACTTCAAGTGAAGGGTTAAAAATAAAATTAAACTTGATCAAAAGATCATCCTACACCAAGACAGAGCTTGAATCACATAAAATTCCTTGGCCAAAAGAAAGTATATGATACTGTCCCAATAAGGTTGGTGACTTCTATCTTGCGCATGGAAATTTAATTTTACAAAAAAAATAGAAAACAACAAAGTAGTAATATTACACTAGGGGAAAACTGAAAAGTAAAAATAATAGAAAAATAAAAATGAAAGTGGTTTGCAGAACTAGCGTACATCTCACTACATTGCAAAAAAATTTAGGGCTATGGAACTAACTGCACTCAAAAAAAAAAAAAGAGGGAAGGTAGTAGTGAACATGAAGTATAGGATAGTCATAGTCGGTATAAGATAACTTGTCAAAAATTGACAAAGTGAGGTATAAAACATAACAAAAAAAATATAACACATAAAATATAGTTCAGTTAAGTATTAGGGATTTTACACATAAATGCACAATAAAGTTTGCTTGTAATATTTAAACACAACAAAATATAGGAAAGAAAGATCTTGATAGGATATATTAAAATACATGAATGTCCATAGAGTTGATATGGAAACATTTGGTTCCTATCATTTGTTTACATTGATACCTTGTTTTTTCAACAAGCTTAAATAGAAGATACTGACTTTTCAATACCATTAATATACACCATGTAATATGTACAAGCATAATCTTACCAATTGAATGAGTGACTGATAACATTCTCAGGTAATACCAAAAGAAATTTGTGTCAAGGCAAAAAAAATATTTTTCAGTGAAGAGTAATAAAAAAATATGTCAATACCATAGTAATACAGATGTTATTTGCTAAATTATACTAATACAGTTGTTATTTGCTAATGCTAATGCTAATGCCTTATACCAATATTTTCAGCCATCGTTGCATTATAACAACCAAATACAAACATCAAATCAAACAAAATATCTAAGCAAAACAAAAATTATAACATTGATAAAAGTAAACCAATGGATGAAGCAAAATGTGCAACATATTACACTAATAAGTGATAATATCACTATGAAGTTGATTACATTAGAGAATTATCTCTGTTGAAGTATTTCATAACAAAATTATACCTAAGTTACAACTTATAACCTTGAAATCATATGTTGATGAAGCAAGAATTTGACAGGTATGAAAGGAACAGAAGGAAAATTAATCTTTCTTTAGAACAATTGAAGCATTAAACTTAATTTAACATTAGTTGACCATATTAAGGTTTTCCATATCAAGTAACTCAACATTAAGTGTTGGAACTAGTTAATAGAAGCTTACATTATTAAGAAACAATTGTAAACATTCAGAGAGCAGTACAATTTTAGAATTTTGAATAATGTTGGCAAAAAGGAATATACTCAAAGAAACAAAATTACAGTGGGGAAAAAAAAATATCCTACACAACGCCAGCATTGGAAGGAAAGAAAGAAGTGATATTAGGGAGCTCTCCTAACACACAACCAAAAAAAATCACTGTAAAACTGTAGACCTCAAGAAATACCTATTTTGCTGAGGAGGAGAAACTTTAAACATTAAAGGAGCAGAAGAAGATTCATTTAAGTGAGCTTTTCTAGCAGGAGCAAAATGGAGACGATCAATATGAATTTTAGTAAGAGGAGCCAAAGGATTTGAGAGTAGTCTTATCGAATAAGTAACTACAGAGTGGCGTTTAATAACTTCATATGGACCAGTGAATTTCTTATTGAACCTGTCTTTAGATTTCACATACACAATATTTCCTGGAGAAAGTACACGTAACTTAGCATGTTGAAGTTGTTTGTTATTTTGAATTACACGTTTATCAGTTAAATTTTGATAAACCGTTTGTTGTACCTGAAGCATATTTTTGAACAAATTGTTTAAATATTGAGGTTTGTCGAGCTGTTCGACAGATTTTTTGTAACAGAAATTATCAAAGATCAGTGCAACTTCTCGACCAAAATGCAACAAAAACGGAGAATAATTAGTCGAAGAATGGTGTGAACCATTGTACAAATGTTGATGAAGAAGTACAGCATGTTTAAAAGGAACACCTTGCTGTAGAAGACAATTAATTGTAGATTTTGCAGAAAGATTAGTTCTTTCACAAATAGCATTCGCCTTAGGGTTACCCACAGTGGTATGGTTTAATTTAATCCCAATAGTTTTAGTAAAGGAAGAGAAAATTTCAGATGTAAATTGAGTACCAAGATCTGTTAAGATTAAAGAAGGTCTACCAAATTTACAAACATAACTTAATAAACACTCAGTGACTGCCTCCGTTGTAATTTTGACAAGAGGAAAAAGCTCTAAATGCCTCGAGAAAAGATCAATTATGGTCAAAACATAAGCATTATTTTTTATTATTCTCAACATTAGAATTTATAGGAGGTTTGTCAATTAGGTCAAAATCACACATATTTCCTATAATGGAATTTTTACTCAAATGAAGTTGTTTAGCATCCCTATTTTCAATAAATATATAAAAGTGATTTAAAATAGGTTCCTGACAAGTATTTTCAAATTTATGTAATGAAGGATGACAAATAAATTGTTTAGAATTTGGTAGAAAAAGAGCTTCATTGAAATTAGTAAGGGTTTTCACCTTAACATATTGACTATCGTCACATTCTAATATAACTTTTTCACATACCATAACTACATTAGATGCAACTTCATTACCTTTATCATTTTTCACACATAAATTATCATTCACAAGTACATTATCAGCATATAAATTAAAACATTGTGCAGTAGAAGAGATATCAACATTATCAGCAAAATCATTATGCATACTTATTTTGTCATTGAAGTTGGAAGAACAGTTCTCTGGTGCAGTATCACAAAAATTAGTAGAATTATCTCTCAGATTATTATTATTAGGTTCAATATTATGATTACTCTTAGTATTAAGATTAGGTGAGTCAGTGATGGTTGAATTGAAATGAACAGAATTATCAAAGGAATTTTGAATAAAAGGTATGGTTTCAGAGTTAATTTTAATTGCATTTAGTTTATGATCTAGTATTACATTGTATTTGTTGAGAAAGTCATACCCAATTAAGATATTGAATTTAGATGTTGACAGATCTGTTAAGAAAAAGGTGTGTTTAAATGACTTCCTGGAGAATTTGATAGGCAATTCAACACAAGCAGAATATTGTAGAGTAGAGTTAAGGGTTTTAATGGTTACAGCTCTAGAGATTATTCTGTATTTAAGTTGTGATTTCATTGAATTAAATGTATTTAAATCAAACAATGACAAACTCGAGCCAGAATCTAACAGTGAAATTAGAACATTATCTTTTAAATATACATACACCAGAGGTAAGGAATAAACAGAAATATCATCATTCGGGCAGTTAATATTAGTAACATTGTCATTAAAGTACTGAGAATACTCATTAGCAGAATTTTTATAGGAGTTCATAATCCCAGTGTTATGACACTCCATCTCTAGTTTAAATTATTACTAGGATTATTTGATGGCACAAAAACATTTGCTCTAGGGTTCATATTATTATTCCCATGGCTATTATTATGAGAATTAGGTCTAACCTGACCTCTACCACGATTATATTGGTTATGGTTTGCTCTATTAGCTAATACTCTCTTAAACTGATAACAATTCTTCATTAAGTGGTTCAAGCGGCCACAGTAATTACATTTGATTTGCACTCTATTAACTGGACTTGGCCTAAAACTTTTGGAGTATGGCCTGAAATTTTGTCTGTGTGCTCTAAAATTCTGATTTCTAGCATTTTCATTTTTGGCAGGAGAAGAAGTATTATTGGTAGGATTTTTAATTTCAACTATCTGAGTTTTTAAATAATTAACTTCAGCTAATAATTGATCATATGAAGGCTGAGAAGAGGTAGATGGAACCAAAATCTCAGATTGAATATGGATATCCTGCAAAAGTTGAGCTTTAGCAACCGCCTCATCAAAATTATCCAAACCAGACTCCAAAATTTTTAATTTATGGCTGGCAGGCAAAGCATTTAGCAAATGTGAAAATTTTATAGAGTCTAGCTGAGTTTTCTCAGTGATAGATGGGTGCACTTTCCTTACAAGATTATCAAGCCTGTGTGCTAAATTTCTGATTGTTTCATCAGGCAACAATTTAATATTATCTACTGCTACACGCAAAGAATGTGTGGTTGCAGGTTTAAAAAAAAATCAACGAAAATCTGTTTCAGTTGTAAAATAGATGTACAACCTTTAGCATCAGCCGAACTGACAAAAAATTTAAGAGCATTGCCTGTAAGTTTGGATTTTAAAAAAGTCAAAGCTTGTTGCTCAGACCACTTATTAAATTCCTTTATGTCGATTACTTGTTCGAAAAAGAACTCCAATAACTCTACATCACCCTCAAATGGTGTCAGGCTGCATGGAAATGAATTTTTTGTAGCCATGCTTTTAAGTATTTCTCATATAAAGAGAAAAAAAAATTTATAATCACAAAATGTGAAAAGAGTTAAAAGTGCACTTTAAAGTATTACACAAAATGAGAAAAAAATATAAATCACAATTTTATAAATACTACCATTCAAGTAAAAGTAAATTTGCAAAAACTAGATTATTATGAAAAATATACTGAATATACACTAAAAATTCATATATACTGCAACAGTTGGATTGTATTTATAATACCAATATTGTACGTATAAAATTTCAATTAAACATTTCAAAAAAATTGTGAAGAATATTTAACAAATGATAAATAATGAATTAAAATGAAGCATACCAATTGATGAAGTTGAGAGCAGCACTGGTCATTGCGCACCATTTCTGTAATATGAAATTGAAGGAGGAGGAACCATTTCTGTACAAATGGAATTTTTTGACGACGGTACCATTTCTGTACTATTGAAGTGAATTTCTGTACAGTTGTACTTTTTTTTTGGGTACAATCACTAATTGTATACGGTCACTATTGTGTATGGTCACTATTTTGGTAGAGTCAAATGTTTTTACCTCGAAGGACCTTTGTTCTGTTGAGTGAAAGATGAAGTACACCAGAAATGTTCACAGCACGAAAGTTCTATAAAAGAATGAAGATTTGTCTATCGTTTAAGATGTAGAAATGTCAGTTCGTCAAGGCAGGCCGGAGCATTTAAGACGCAAGTTCAACCGGAAGATTTTGCATAGTGGAAGTACAAGATTTGCTGGGGAAACAAACGTTGAAGATCATTGTGCCGCAGGATTGAATTATCACAGGTTTGGAAGCTGCTCACAACTACTCTTTATAAAAAATAAATACTGAGGAAGAAAACTTCTTCAAAAACGACTTGTTGGTAGAAAAAAATAAGTTTTTATTCTTCTTGATAAAAAGATGCAATGTATATCTTGACTACTGAATTATAACAGGAACAAATAAACGTAATACTACATACTAGAAAAGAGCTTCAGGTCTACACGACCACTTATTAGAAGATCATCAAAAAAAAATAATAGTATTGAAGGAATTTCCTTTTTTAAAGTATATATACACAAATATCAGATCAATAGAATACACTCGTACTCACTATTCGACAATAAAAAATACATCCCCCTCACCAAGCCACGGCCAAACCAAAAAGGACCGAAAGCCCGGCTCAGGGTCTCTTAGAGCAAGTTTTTATCTACCAAGCAATTCTAAATCTCTGCATCGCATCTCTTTTTTTTTCAGCCCTGGACAACGCAAGGAGAGAAAGGTTGCCGTACAACCAATCTCGCCAAGGCGTGCAGAAGGGAGAGGAGAAAGACAACCTTAACAGCGCCTCAACACGTTGCCAACACCTTGTGTCCATAAAATAAAATACGCGAAGCATCGCCAAAACTGGATACCTTAAGTACCACATTCCTCTTGCCAGAAGAAAATGCCAGAAGAACCCTTTTAAGGAGTTTCATTGGCCGAGACTGGCTGAGCTTAACCAATCAGAGGAGCTGGTCAAGCAGCGCGAAGCCCAAACGCCTGTTCAGAGAAAAACTGTTTCCCATGCAAGATACTCGTAATAAATTACGTTCGCCGCAGGCGCGGAAAGGGAAACTGGAGCCTTTAGCATTAAAAAGACCCATCAATGCTGTTAACAAAAACACGGAAACAGGGAAGAAAAGACATCTTATTTCGTGGACACGAGGGTAGCAATTAGGGGATCTAGCTGACAAAGACTTAAAGAATATAAGACGGCAAATTGCACTGCCAGATGTTAGAAGATAGGCTATTCTCAATTACCGACCGAACGGACTTAAAGGTTACAGAGACCTCCCATGACTAAGAGCCTGGGAAAAAAATAAATTACTATCAGATAAGGAAAGGAAACATTACAAGCAGATTTAAGATTAAAATTAAAGTTATAATTTAAAGTTTAAGAGAACTACACAAATTAAATTAAATTAAATTAAAATAAAGGAACCTGTAACGAATTCCTCGTTACACTCTCCTTGTTGTCAGATCTGCTGTCCTCGGACGCCAGAAGTCCGGTGGTCACGACGTCTCCTCTCACTTAACTCTGTCTTGTAAGAAGTTGCTGCTTTCGCGTCCCGTCCTGGTATGAACGCCGGACAAGTCCTGTGGCCACTACAGCTATAATTCCTTCGTAATGCTTACTGATTAAATAAAAAGGATTTCATGGATAACATTTGTGATTTATGTATCGCTTCTATGGCTCCGAGTGTTTGCTTTTGTCATCTCCCAACGAGCGACTGCATCTCCAATAAGTTGTACGCATCAGTTCCCGTGTGTTTATTTCCCTATTGTGATTATTAGCACAATATATATATATATATATATATATATATATATATATATATATATATATATATATATATATATATATATATATATATATATATGTATGTATGTATGTATGTATGTATGTATATACATACAAGCTTTGCAAAAATTATCGTACATGTTTTAAAACTTTGCTTTCACAATATAATTTTCTATAAACGTTAGAAGTAAAATTTTTAAATGTGTGTTAGTTGATGAACTGCGTAAGTAGCTTTCCCATGTTTAAGCTTTTAAAAAAGTATTCTCCATTTTTCGTTCAAAAATTTGGAGTCCTCCCTCGATTAGGTCCTCGTTACTACCAGTGTAAGAAATACTATATGTTTTAGCGATTCAGTGGATCAGATGAGGACATTTGATTTATTCTTAGTCAAAAATTGCAATCAACTTAGTGTAAAAATTATTTTATCGTCGTTATTACTCTTGAAATTGCCCGTCATTAATGCTAGTCACGGACGCTCTTTTTAAGGGGCCCTAAGCGCATACTGTGTGAGCCTATTTGGTGATCCGTCATCTCTCCCTGTCACTATAAGCCTAACCAACACTGGCTTCGGGCTTCGGATTTTCAGGGAACCCAAGTTTTGACAAGTGTAAATAAATGAGCTATTTCTGTTAGACATACGTATCTAATTTCCTTCTTAATCTTTGAGAACCCGACGTTAAAGGGACAAAAACTCCAAGCAACGTTCCCATGCATTTTCTCACAGCTGCGCAGAGCAGAAATGCATTTCATTAAAAAAAATTATCAGACAAGATTAAATGTATATGATTTTTTTTTCGGATTGTTTAATTATAAGTGGGGGGACAGACGTAACACATTTTAGTAATCAAATAAACAGTTAACAGTTTTAAATTTTTGTTTTCAGTTTTGTTGTACCATAGTGTGTACTTTCCAAACACCATCTACACTTATTATCGTTGCACCATCAGCTAAAGAACAAACTGAATCTCACGAGTTCGCACAAATGGTCTACTTGTAGTCTGTTTTGATTTTTTTCTTTCTTGATAATTTCATGGAAATGAATCCTTATTAGCTCTCAGCACTTTATATTTAGAACTTTCCCACAAGAATGAATATGTTAAAAACTTTTTATTTGTAATGTACGAAATTAGGTGGCTCTGAAGAATTTAGAGCAGGGATTCCCAACGGGGTGCAGGTGGACCCCTTAGGGGTCGATGGAAGTTTTAAAAGGGTCTATAGTACTCCAGGGGTCTATTGGGGGTCTATGATAAATATTTCTGTTTTAAAATTTATTTTAATTTTTTAGTAATGCAATTATTAGATAGTAATATCCGTTTTAATATGTATAAATACAGATTTGAATAGGGCGGAGTGATCCGCTCATCTGAAGACGCTTCTGTGATGACGCTTTTGTATATGCCTCGACTGCCGCCGTCGGCTTTTATTTGTTTACCAACACTAGGCAGAACTGGGGAAATCCACTGGACCTTAAACAGCACATGGGTCCAACCGATGCAACCAGTCAGAAGCAGTTTCGTTTTTCTCTTGACGATGTTGTGCAATTATAATCTGTGTTTCTGAAATCTTGTTTATATTTGTGAAATTAAAAATGAAAATAGTACAAAAATAATAAAATATAAACCTAATGAACCAATTTTTCTAATTTTTTGTTCATATTTTTAGTCAAATTCTTATCTTTAAGTGTCTTATGTGCAATTATTAGTATAATAATTATGTTGTATGATGTATATTATAGAGAAAAATGTAAGGGGGTACACCTTACTGTGTACTAACCCTATTGGATTCACCAAAGTGATGAACATGTACAAAGTAAAATTTCCATCAGGATATTTTTTTCATTCGTTCATTAGTTTGAAACAAAAAGAAAAGGATGATATAAACGTACAATTAAAACTGTTAATATTTTTTCGTCTGTTGAGCTTAAATCATTATCCACCGTGTGAGAAAAGATTACATGGAGATTTAATTTATTATATTTATTTTAAAAATATTAATATCAGTGTGAAAAGTCTTACTTATTCGAATCTGATACTACCCGTTAAAGGGAAGTCTTGCACATGCGTATTAAGGCTGTTAAAAAAATTGCAAGCAGTTTGCAGTGCCGCATAAAGCGTCTTTAGCAACTCATGTGGATGGCACACCCATTATGATAATATCTAATTCAGGGGTCCCCAACCTTTTTGTACCTAAGAGCACATTCTAGAATACCAGTCGGACGGCGTGCACCATTTTTTTTTTCAAGGGAAATTTATAATTGGACATAGTTAATAATATATACACATAATATAAAAAAAACATGTAATTCCAAAAATATAATTAAACAAAAACATTATTGTTAATATTCTTGTGTAAAATAAATGATTACTAAATAATGCATACAAAATCTACAAAGTATAAAAATTCTTTATAAAAAACGCCATTTCTACTTTTTTGTGGTTAATCATTAAAAATAAGAAAACTTTTACATAGCATTTTATTGAAAACTGAAATATTTTTATCGTGTTCGGACAGCGGTGGGCACACGTAAAACGATCGGCGGGCGCCATGGTGCCCGCGGGCATAGGGTTGGGGACCCCTGATCTAATTCTATTAAAACTGTGTCCAAAGCTTTTTTAAGTCTTAATTCGCGAGTTACGAATTTTAAAGAAATGCTTCTATTGTAATATGCTGCAATAGAAAATTTAAGAAAAAAATATTTATAACTTTTCTCGTATGCTTGCATCACTGTCACTGTAATTGTAGGCGGAAATAGGAATGCAAAATACAGTTAATTTCATTTCACTTGTGTTAGACTAGTCTCGTGAACATCAGGATCTGGCTTACAGGTGTAAAGTTCAGCGCATCCTTCTAGTAAGCGCTAATTTCCGGGGTCGATTCTCAGGCTAATCTCTTGTGTTTCAAGTGAAGGAAAAAAAATGATAAATGCGAGAAGGAGTGGGAGAGGTATTTGTAATCTATGATGCCAGTAAGCTGCGAACCTTTGAAGACGTGAAATTGCTGAGTGCTTTTACATCCTGCGAATAGATACAAGACATCTACATACGAAAAACTCATGATGATGAAAATAATAACTGTTGATTTTAACCAGAGATGCCGAGTATAAATTAAAAATTAGTTTTAAACAAGAGAAATTCGGGAAAATTGAAACTGCGTCTGCGAACACTTTATTCAGTGAATGGAAGAGAACAAAACCTGCATGAAAAAAACTTTACAAACAATACTTTACTCTTAACTAACGAAAAGCCAAGACTGGATCCTCTGAATCAGGGGTTCCCAACCTTTTTCCTACATCGACCCCTTGTAAAAGAATGATTTTCTTACATTTTTCCTCTGTACACGGGCGTGCCCGCTGAAGGGTTAATTTTTTAAATGTCATGGAAAAGTAAAAAAAAAAACTCAATTCTTGCTCTCACATTTTATTTATAGAATTAAATGTGTGCAATAAGTTACCATTCCTGTTTTTAAAAAAACGAAAAAAAACCTAAACTCATTTAACTAAACTTTTTTTTTTCTCTGTGTGTGGGGAGGGGGGAAGAGTTGTCTGAGGCCTCCTTACGAACTACGGCTTCGATAAGCGAGAGATAGACCCTGCACTGTGTGTTTCTGGATAGGGGAGACCACCAAACAAAAAGAACAATTTTCTCGCCGAATAGAAAGCTTTTAAGACGTTAGGGGTAATTACATGATCCCTGATCTGGTTTCAGCAGCAAGGTTATACACAGAAGACGGTAAGGAGGGTGCAAAAATGCTAATTCAGGGATTTCCTGCTGTTGCCTACGTGAGCAACAGCCGCAAGATATAATACCAAAAACCTTCTTTTGCCCAGGGGATTTTTGGGGTCATTTCTGAGAACTGTATTGTCTGCTACTCTCCTCTACCCGACAAAGACATGGCGCGATAATGATTTCTCTCCTCCCAGTTCTTATGTAAACGCTGTAAAACCATTAATCTTTTAAGTTAAACCATTTATAATGTCGTTTTTATTAGGAATGGACCCAGCGACCTTTAGCCCGGAAGAGTAGGCGTGCTCTCTTAACTGTAATTGCAAACAATTAATTACTCCCGTCTTTCGGACAATCCACACACCGAGGAAAGTTCTGGAAATGGATGATTAGCTTATTAAAAGTCTTTTCAACAGAGATAGATCCATGAATAAGCGTAAATGTTGGATTCGATAGCAGACTGCTCATCTTATACTCTGCTGTCCATTTTCGATATTTCTCTTTTGCGAAATGTTTCGACTAAGAAAACTCCTCTGAAGTGGTCCAAAATGACGGCTCAGCTCAGCTTCCATGAAAGATAACGGAGAAATAAAAATTGAAGTAAAACCGTCATTTCCAGGCTTACAAAATTATATGCTAAGGTAGTCTATATATATAAAACAGTTCCGTAACTGACTCATTCATTCACTGACTGACTGACATACAACGCACAGACCAAACCGCTGGACCTAAAGGGCTGAAATTTTGCATGGCGATTCTTCTAATAGTGTAGGGCTGCACTAAGAAAGATTTTTTAAAAATTCTTCTTAGATTTTTTTAAATTAAATTTTTAAGCTGTTTTTTAAACTTTTTTTACGTTTGCATTTAAAATAATACATTGAGGGTTATAAAATTTATATCACGAGAAAGATCATAAAAATTCCTTCAAAATGAAATTTTTTTCGAATTTTTACCTCTATTTCCTGATTTTTGGTGAATTTTTAAAGATTAATTTTTAGAATTTAATTTATTAAATGCTGATCACGCGATTTCTTTTTCTGGTACTTTCAATAAATTTATCGTCACGTGCGTAACAACTAAATAGACAAAAAAAATATTTTTTTTCTCTTTCTAATGCAGCAGACGATTGGATATTATCCAAAAAAATGCATATCCCTTACGATTTATATATATATATATATATATATATATATATATATATATATAGATATATATTTTACATCAATTGTATACATTGATCATCGCATTTATTATAAATATATATATTTATTTTTTGGCATAAATTGCATACGTTGACCGTTGTATTTAATTTGAATGTACTCCGTAGCGAAGCGCGGGTTTTCAGCTAGTTTGTTCATATAAATATACATTAAAAAATGAAATTCTATAAGTATAAATATTTACATACTTGGAGGACAAAGATATCCTTTAAATATGTATACATATCTCATACACGTATACAAAGTTCGTCAAAGAAGATTATGGAATTGAGAGATGTGGTAATAATCTGTCCGAAAAACTTTAGTTCCCGAGAAAAATTCAAAGGCGGGCCAATTAATTGTATTTTAAGATTATGGAAAAAAAAGAATTGAGAAATGGGAGTGTTGTAAAGAGGTTGTCAAATGCTTTAACGATATGATTAAAATATGCTTTTCAAGTAACTACTTTATAAATAAATACATGGTTTCCACTTTAGTAATAAACACAGATATTTAGTTCTCTGTTAACCATTCAGCGGGCGCGCCCGTGTACAAAGTGCAACATTTTCGTAATTTTGAAAGGTTTGTATTTACATGTAAGATTTGAATGTTCTATGCAGTTTCTATTTATAGCTACACTTTTTCTAATGAAAGTCTAATTATCTGACCCTTGTATTCCTTTCCATTCATTGTTAGTCGTGATTTAACCGTGGTAAACCAGCGATTATACTGGATTACAATAAGACAAAAGCAGGAGTTGATGTACTCGATCAAATGTGCAGCTATTACACGGTATTCCGCAAATCACGAAGATGGACCATTTCATTGTTTTTTAGGTTTTTAGACATAATAGGAATACATTCGCAAGTTGTCCTGAGATCCAACAAACCGGACAGTTCTGAAATAAGGCGATTGTATCTGCATTCTTTGACCTTTAATTATAAATACAGTCGAATCTCCATATATCGAAGTAGCAAATTGCCGGAAAAAAATTCGATATATAGAAATTTCGATATATAGAATTGAGCTTAGTTTTATCATAATTCTCCTAAATAAATTAAAGTTAATTTTCGTTTAAATTAAAGTAAGTTTCGTTTAAATTAAAGTTAAACTCCATTTCTAATTTATATGCGAATCCCATTAAATGAAAGTTAACAACTAAAGATTGAATTAATATGAAAGATTTATTGAGTACTACATACCTATAAAAAAACAATAATCCAGACAGTGGTTACAATGATCACAGTTGCATTCTTTAAAAAAAATACGAATATTTTGCTGAACAGCCAGTTTTGCGGAAAGTTCAAAGAAATGTTCGTATGTATTCAGTCCACTAAAAACTTAATCAGGGACATTTCCCTCAAATTGAAGTCCACGACATATTGTTTCAAGTGCCAAAAATTGGGAGATTTTATTCTAAAGTGGAATAAAATCTCCCAATTTGTCTTGAAAAAAATTTCGATATATAGAGATTTTTTCGATATATAGAAACAATTTTTCTATGTAATGAACATAGAGATTTGCCAAGAGTTCGATATATAGAAAATTTCGATATGTGGAAGTTCGATATATGGAGGTTCGACTGTATATCTCAATATTAGCAACATTTTATATCTTGTCATAAAACGCAGAATTATTATTTTCAATTTGAAAAAAAAAGTTTATTACAAGAGGAATAATCAAGGTTGAAAGAGACGTTGCACTTTGTGCCACGCGCGCCTGCTGGTGTTCCAAAAATTGGCGCGCCCGCTGAAGGGTTAAGCTACAGCAGGGATACTCAAACTGCGGCCCGCTAAGCTTTTATGTGCGGCCCGAGACAGTCACACTCATTATCAGGAAGGTGCTTTTGTAAACATAATTTTGGGAAAGGGTGCCTGAAGAATACAAAACTGCACAAAAATTTGCCACCTGCTTCTTACGTTGTTGTCGCGCCAACGTATCTTTGTGAATTATCCAATCCCAAAATGGAATATACGGAGAACGTGCAGTAAAACTTCGTTTATTCGGACTAACTGGGACCATAGGCAATCCGGATAATCCGGGTAATATGGGTAATAAGCAAAACAAAATCCTTAATTAAATAGACTTGCCGTTAATTACGATAAAAAAACTATGTTTTGTAACAAAATTGCATAGTATTGTTAACAAGACATTAAAAAATATAAAAATAACTTTTCACGTCATTTCTTAACAAAGAATTGGTAAGTCTAGTAAAGCTTTCTTAAACTCAACAAAAAGCATTTTATTACCATAATTTATTGTACAATCTATGCAGGAACTGTACATTGAATCAAACTAAAAACCGAATATTTGGCGTACTTGTAGTTACGTTTTTGCTATCATAGTTAAAAATTACTATCTAATGTTAACATTAACCCTCAAACGGTACAGTGGGGGGTCGGATCCGACCCAAGGGTGTGCCTTCCCCCTCCCGTACTCTCCCCTCTCATTGCAAGAGATCGAGTTGACAAGGAACCCTACCAGATAGACCTACTAGACCACCCTACTCGATATAGGAATAAGTAAATACGAGTGTCTGTTGAAAAACATTATTCATGATCTCTAGTTTTTAAATTGTTCAATTTAGATTTTTTAGATTTTTTTATTTGATTTTGAAGGCCAAAAGTGTCAGTATATATTATTTTTTTATATTTTTGTGCTCGGAAAGTTGGTTTCACTAACTTCTAGAATTAGATAATCTAAATTATATATTAGACCTGATATGTACAACATTCTATGTAAATGCGAAAGACAATTTCTTTGTTTAGCAAAATTACAATTCATTGGTCATTTTTTTTCTGCAAAAAAGGTTTTATTTCATGTAAAATATTATCAATAAATGTTATTATACAACAAAAATGCTTATTGTGTACTTATTTCTACCAAAAACCTCATCAAAAAAGATCTATTTCGTCTCAAACCACTGTGCTGTTTGAGGGTTAAATAAAAATAATGTCTACAAATCTAATTCGGATTATCCGGAGATACCGATCAATGAGGGCCGGATAAACGAGGTTTTACTGTATATAGAAATTGGCTTACCGATTCTTACCTTGATGACGTATTGAGAGTAGCGGGTAGCAAGTATAAACCTGATTTGCTTAAAATAGTCAAAACTTTGTTCTCAACATCAAAAATCACACTCATTTTTGAGTTATATATTTTTTACAATATTATATTATGAAGTATAGTGTGCTATGTTTCAGCCAGTCGTAGAACACATATGTATGTGGCCCGAGAGAAAAAAAAGGTTAAAAGTATGTCTTGGCTACACCAAGCTAGAATTTAAGATAACTCCTTTAGCATAACAAGACAAAACATTCCTAGAAAATGGATACTGGAGACCAACTATTTAATTCCACTTTAATCAGCATCTTGTTGTCTGTGATTGCACTTTTATTTCCTAGTTAAAAGCACTTGAAGAAGAAAAGAATGAATCGGAAAATGAATATATCATTTCAGAAAGCGTTTGACTGCGTGAAAGGAGATTCTATCAAAGTGACTCTTTGTTGAAGACGATACATCCCCGCGACGAAAACGTTTAGAAAAAAAAAATTAAGTATAATAGCACACTTCTCACATGACAAAATGGTGCAAATAAGTGATGCTTTCACATCGCTTTAAGCGCTCGTGTTCTTTTCTCCCAAAAGCACTTCTAAACAAAGAGAGCTCTCACGCCGGGAGACAGCTATATTCCCAGAATTCCGAGTCTGTCAGCGTTGCTCGGTGTACTCAGAAGACGTGATGGAAAAACGCGGTGAAAAATTGAAACGCGTTTTGATGAAGATTCTCAAAATTAAAACTCCTGGCTCAAATCCATAGATGCCACGGTCCCGGGGAAAGTACCTGGAACGCAAACGTTTGGGAGATAAAAATAGAAATTTAACGACCATTAGAAAATCTAAAAAGAATAAATAAAAAAAAAAGAACTAAAAGTCAGAGGGAGTTTCAGTTTCGACTTGAATCGATAATATTTAAGGCTGCTGTGTACTAACCCTATTGGATTCGCTCATCTCAATGTTAACCTATGGAGAAAATTTGTCTACTTTTTACAGCAGTGGCTCCCAACCTTTTTCCTACATCGACCCCTTTTAAAAGAATGATTTTCTTCATCGACCCTCTCACATTTTGCTCTATAATATACAGCATACAACATAATTACAATACTAATAATTGCACATAAAACACTTAAAGATAACAATTTGACTAAGAATATGAACAAAAAATTAGAAAAAGTGGTTCATTGGGTTTATGTTTTATTATTTTTGTATTATTTTCATTTCTAATTTCACAAATATAAACAAGATTTCAGAAACACAGATTGTAATTGCACAAAAGTTCGATTTCAATTAATGTGGTGGTTGTGCTTGATGCACTGATGCAATTTTTTTTTATGTTCGGCCTGAAATTGCTTATCATCGTATAGTCACAATAACTAACATAACGAATATAAATATATATTTTACTAAACAATGTTACTGACTTATATGTAATTATAATATAATTTCATTCGACATGTATACAAAAGCGTCCTGACATTCGACTTTAGATGGGTGGATCACTCCGCCCTATGCAAATCTGTATTATACATATTAAATTATTATCTAATAATTACATTCCTAAAAAATTAAATTAAATTTTAAATCAGAAAAAATTATCATCGCTCCTCAATAGACCCCTGGAATACTATAGACCCTTTTTAAACTTCCACCAACCCCCAAGGGGTCCACCTGGACCCCGTTGGGAATTCCAAATTTACAGTTACATAAATGCTGATAATCCAATAAAAAGGGTATTTTCAAATAGCCCGAACTTTTCTGCACCTTGCAACAGGATTCGTTTCATAAATTTCATCCACCAAAGGAATTTAGGATCGTTTAAAACAAACTGTACCAGTTTCCCCCGTAAATAATTTTAATTTTAAAATATTATTTGCTTTAAAAAATGCCCCAAGATGTAAAATTTCTTTCTCTATTACGGGGTATAATTTTAAAAAAAAACTTTAAATCTAAGTCGACAATCCCTGGGCACATTTTCTCTATAGGTTAACATTGAGCCGAGCGAATCCAATAGGGTTAGTACACATCAGCCTTAAGCCTTGACTCGTTTCTGGTTATTTCTGTCATCGTGTATCCCAAATATCCGATTACAGATATTACTAAATTTGGATGTCTTTCAACAGGGTTTGGTGCACGATATCACAAACCCAAACTTGTCAATTATCAAATTTTCTGTGTCTGGAATGAACAGATTTCCGGTCTATTGGCCAGTCAACAAGAATTTGTCCCGCCATGGATCTTTTGAAGCACGTAGATGGATGAATCCCTTGATAGCGAATCACTAAAATCGATATGTATTTGTCCTACCGTGTGTATGATTGCATATTCACTGATCGCGTTACGGGACAAGGGCCTGGCTGATCCATCGTCGCGCCTAAGAGGCAAGTTTAAAAAAAGGCGCCTTTTCAAATTTTTTCAGACTCCAGGTGTTGAATGTATTACTATTAGAAATAGTGGGGAAAGTGAAGAATCGCCCAGTGCTTGGCGAGATTTTCAAAATCGCCAATTTGACGCGCTCTCGCGTCTTGTCTCATGGAGTTGCAAACTCTCCAGAAGACACTAAAAACTGAAAATCGTTGCAAAAACATAGTAATTGTTAAAACAAAATCGTTACAAAACACCTTAAAATTAAAATACTCTCACCTACCTTAATGTTAAAAACTATTGGAAAAAAAATTTCAGGTAGTCTCTTCTAACGAAACTACCGCGGGTTATTAACGTAGGACTACTTATCATTGCTTATCTTTTTATTTTTTTTAACGCATTTTGGTACTTTTCTGTACTTTTCTGTTTAACTGTTTACTGCTTCTGGGTTTAGAGCCCTGCCAAAATGATAACTCGCGACGCCGGACAATTTTTTTTTTCTCTCTGCAGGACCGTTATTGAGGAACGTAATCCTACGTTAAAACTACAGTTGAACCCCGTTATAGCGAACCCGGTATATATCGAACTCACGGATATAACGAACGAAAATTTTCGTCCCGCCATTTCCCTATTGTACGTAATTTAATTAGTATTGTGTCAGTTTAGGCCAGGCGCCCACTGGCAACTTTTAATTTGGGCAACTAAATAGTTGCTTTGCACTCAGTTTGAAAATGGATTTCGTGGAAGCTGCATTTGTTTGTGCCCTCGCTCTACGGCGAAAACGTAAACAAAGGGACAGAAGATTTTGGGTCCATCCAATAATAAGTAGGAGATTATTTGACGGGCAGTTTTATAAATTATTTGAAGATCTAAGAGTACACCAAACAAAATTTTTCAACTACTTTCGGATGAGCGTTGAAAGTTTCGAGAACCTGTTGTTATTAGTGTGGCCCAGTATTTCTTACCAAAATACAAGATTACGTTTGGCTATACCACCGCAGGAAAGATTAGCTGTGACTTTAAGGCAAGAAAAAAGATTTTCTTAAAAATTTGAAAGTTTATTGAAATAAAATACATATTACAAACATTTTTTGTAAAAAATTTTTTCGACTGTGCTTCTAGCAATAGTGGATTGCGATTACAAGTTCATTTATGTAGAAGATGGAGCATACGGTTCATCGAGTGATTCTAATATTTTTAAACAGTCAGCATTTTCAAGGTTGCTTGAAAGAAACCAATTAAAAATTCCAGAACAAAGTTGTCTCCCTAATGACGACAATGGAACGGCAATGCCATTTACTTTAGTGGGGGATGAGGCATTTGCTCTTTCACAGTTTGTATTACGACCATATCCCAGCAGAAATCTGTCCGTAAAACAACGTATCTTTAATTACAGATTAACAAGAGTCCGCAGACTGGTAGAATGTACATTTTGGAATTTTAGAAAACAAATGGAGAATATTCACAGACCTCTCGATACCAGTATTGAATTCAATGAATCTGTTATTAAAGCATGCTGCATTTTACACAATTTTGTTAGAAAACATGATGGAATACGTTTTGAAGACACTCTCTTTGACTATTCATTGGAAAGAATCTCTACAGTTGGAGTAAGAAGCAACAATCAAGGTTTTGCGATAAGAGATTATTTTACATATTATTTCATTTCTCCTCAAAGAAGTATTCCTTGGCAGTATGACAAAATTTAATATAAAAGTTGTATATGATAAATGAAAAGAGTTAATATTAAAAAATTATCAACTTACTCTTTTAGTTCTTTTGTTTTTCCTCCAACTTATCCCAATTTTCAATGAATTGTTGACACAATTCCTCCCATAAAGTCTTCTTTAAATTTTTCTCAGAATATTTTTTGGATTTTATGTTGTATAAAGCTGGCCGTTTTTCAGTTTCACTTATAAATAGTTTAGTGTCCAGCGACATGTTTACACCGTGTACTGAAGCAAACTGGTGATCTTCAACTTTGCCAAGTCCTCATGAATCGGGCTAGCCAAACACGCCCTCGATGATTTGCCTCGATCAGATCCATAGGCGTAGCGTCGGGGGGGTGGGGGTGGGGGGCGTGCCCCCCCCCCCAAAAAAAAAAAAACTTAACTTGAAATAAATTAAAACGTTAATAGAAGTTCAGCTAAAATCGGAAAATTGTAGAAAACTTTCAAGAAAGTTGTTTTCCGCTTTTTCAAACTATGAAACTAAAGATTCAGATTATGTCTTTAGCCTTAACATAGTTTTTAACAATGATATGATCCATAACAGTACGATAGGGAAAGAGAAAAGTTGGAGGGAAAGGTTAGACGAGTACACTAGTGGTGCACAAACATTTAGAAAAAAATGATACATATAAAAATTTTTTTGGCTGAAAATTTTAAAATTAGTTTTAAAATTTTTTATATTTTCTAAAATTTTTAAATATGTTATCGGTTTAGTGATAAGGAAAGAGGAAAGTTGGAGGGAAAGGTAAAACGAGTACACTAGTGGCCCACAAACATTTAGAAAAATGAAATGATACATATAAATTTTTTTTGTTAAAAATTTTAAAATTAGAATAAAAATAAAATAAATAATTAAAATATGAATGGATATAAATATGAACTTAATAAAAATATGAATAAATTAAAAGTTTTTATTTATATTTTTTAAATTTTTAAATATTTTTTTGGTTTAGTGTTAGGGACCGAGGAAAGCTGGAGGGAAAGGTGGTACGAGTGCAATAGTAGTACACAAACGTTTCGAAAAATAAAATGATACATATATATATTTTGGTTAAAAATTTTAAAATTAGAATAAAAATAAAATAAATAATTAAAATATGAATAGATATAAATATGAATTTAATAAAAATATGAATCAATTAAAAGTTTTTATTTATTTTTTTAATTTTTAAATAATTTTTTGGTTTAGTGATAGGAAAAGAGGAAAGTTGGAGGGAAAATTAGAACGAGTACACTAGTGGTACACAAACATTTAGAAAAGCAAAATGATGCGTATATAAATTTTCATTTATATTTTTAAATTTTTAAATATTTTTTTGGTTTAGTGATAGAGAAAGAAGAAAGTTGGAGGGGAAGGTAGGACGAGTACACTAGTGGCATACAAACATTTAGAAAAACAAAATGATACATATAAATTTTTACTGATATTTTTAAAATTTTTTAATATTTTTTTGGTTTAGTGATAGGGAGAGAAGAAAGTTGGAGGGTAAGGTACGACGAGTACACTAGTGGTACACAAACATTTAGAAAAAAATGATACATATAAAGTTTTATTTATATATTTTTAATTTTTAAAAAAGTTTTTGGTTTAGTGATAGAGAAAGAGGAAAGTTGGAAGGAAAGGTAGGACGAGTACACTAGTGGCATACAAACATTTAGAAAAATAAAAGATACATAAAAATATTTTGGTTAAAAATTTTAAAATTAGGTTTAAAATTTTTATATATATATTTATTTAAATTTTGAAATATATTTTTGATTTAGTGATAGGGAGAGAGGAAAGTTAGAGGGAAAGGTAAGACGAGTACACTAGTGGTACCGAAACATTTAGAAAAATATAAGATACATATAAATTTTTTGGGGATTAAAAATTTTAAAATTAGCTTTAAAGTTCTTATTTATATTTTTAAAAATTTTTAAGTATTTTTTTTGTTTAGTGATAGAGAAAGAGGAAAGTTGGAGAGAAAGTTAGGACAAGTACACTAGTGGTACACAAACGTTTAGAAAAATAAAATGATACATATTAGTTTTTTTTGTTAAAAATTTTAAAATTAGTCTTAAAATTTTTATTTATATTTTTTAATTCTTTAAATATGTTTTGGGTTTAGAGATAGGGAAAGAGAAAAGTTGGAGGGAAAGGTAGGACGAGTACGCTAGTGGTACAGAAACATTTAGAAAAATAGAATGATACATATAAATTGTTTTGGTTAAAAACTTTAAAATTAGTTTTAAAACTTTTATTTATGTTTTTTATAATAATATTTTTTTTTGGTTTTTATTTATTTATTTATTTATTAATTTATTTTTAGTGCATGACAGAGTCGCGATTTGCAGATAAATGAATGATTTGAAAAGCGAGTCACTAAATTCAGTTGGTATTCGTCCCACCATGTATATCATTTAGCTCGCAATGCTCTTTGATTGTGCTCTGGGACATTAATCTATATACTATATAAAACAGTTCCGTAACTGACTCACTGACTGACTCACTGACATACAACGCACAGACCAAACCGCTGGACCTAAAGGGCTGAAATTTTGCATGCCGATTCTTCTTATAGTGTAGGGGTGCACTAAGAAAGACTTTTGAAAAATTCTTTTAGATTTTTTAAAATTAAATTTTTAAGCTGTTTAAGCAACTTTTTTAAAGTTTTCATTTAAAATTATAATTTGAGGATTATAAAACTTATATCACGAGAAAGATCCTAAAATCTCCTGTAAAATGAGATCTTTTTCGAATCTTCACCTCCATTTTCTGATTTTTGGTGAATTTTTGAAGATTAATTTTTAGAATTTAATTTATTAAATGCTGATCACGTGATTTCTTTTTCTGGTACTTTAAATAAATTTATCGTCACGTGCATAACAACTAAATAGACAAAAAATATTTTTTTTCTTGCTAATGCGGCAGACGATTGGACATTATCCAAAAAAATATTAAAATACAGTAAAGATATTATGTTCCTCAAACTGTACTATATTAACTGTAGTATATTCTTTAGTATGTCCTATTACATTTAATTTGAATATTTTCTTCTACATTATTTTGTCTATAAAAATATCCCTTACGATTTTTTATATATATTTATTTTTTTTTACACCAATTGTATACATTGATCGTCTTACTTATTATAAATAAATAAATAAATATTTCCTGAATATGTTCCTGATAGTATTTGGAGTTAATCTTGACATTTTTTTCCACTCTCTTTATTTTTAACTTGCCATTATAAGAAAAACCAGCAACAATCATGAATCCCTTAGAAAAACTTTCTTTCGATTCTTTGAACCATATACATAAATTTTTTTCTCCCCTTTTATGATAATAAATGGCTCTTTTTTTGTTGCAATCATTTAAATACACCCATGATTCATCTATTGTGACAATTGTTTTCCATTTTTCTTTGGATAAGTGTTTCTCATATAGAATTCTGCAGCGTGTCCTGCGTTCAGCGATATGATTTGGATGAAGACGATGCGCATTGCGTTTTTTCGCTTTCTTAAGATTTAAATCAACGTTTATCATTTTGTTTACAGTGGACACTGAGCATTTTAATGATTTTGCAACTGTCCTTTGACTAGGGGGATTTTCTTTCAACATTAAACAACGTACCTTTGCAATAGTCGAAGATGTCCGTTTTTTCCTTGGATACTTGTTTGGAATTTTTGTCCCACTTGAGGCTCCAATTTGACGTTTTTTTTTCCTTTCTTGTTGACGATATTACCTATCGACGCTTTAGATATCACAAAACCATGACTCTCACAACGTTTTTGGATAACGGAGTATGCATATTTCTCTTCGGAAAGAGCATAAATGTAGCCTTCGAACCACTGCTTTGTTAAAAACGCCATTTTGAATAAAAACAAAACTTTCAAGCAGCAGACGATAATTTTGACTTTTAAAAACATAGTACAATTGCAATTATTTCTTTTGCAGCAAACGATTTTTTATTACCGCTTACCAAAATCGTCTAAAAAATGTGCGAACAGCCTCTGTATTACCTGAGGTCCAGGCTGATATCTTATCATTCATTTTTTTCTATTTTAGTTTAAAAAATTAAACTAAGTTTATAATTTTCAGTGTTTTAATAAGAAGTTTATAATTTCTAAAACTTTCTCCTTTATTTTAAATTTTAAAGATCGTTCATATTTTACCTAAAAGAAATACAAATAAATATTAACTTTCAAATATGAAGTTTTTGTCAATCGAGAATTGGCATAAACAAGTGTAGAGGGTGACCAAGGTAATTTCTTAATTGTTATTTCACCGAGTACATATATACCCAAAATCTACAATTCATTGATTTTTAAAATAGTTTGCCGATATTTGCTTATTTTTTGTTGCTAGCATTTTCCTAATTTAAAAAAAAAATTTGCTACTACTGAAAAATCTTCATTGGGGTCGAGAGATTTTGTATTGAAAGATAGTGGGTCGAGGTCGAAAAAAGTGCGCCCCTCTGATCTATACAGTAACGATAAAATTTAATTTGATCTATACAGTAACGATAAAATTTAATTTGATCTATACAGTAACGATAAACAGGTGAAATGAGTCGGTGAAATCAATTAGTATTTTCCCTACGATGGGTATGATTTCGTTTGCGCGTTCCTTGATCGCAGGAAGGGATCTTCAACTACATCAAGCGTGTCCAACGCGCGGCCCGTATGCGGCCCTTGACAGCTTGCAAAATGGCCCCAGAAGGTATCAATCTTTATAAGATCTAAAGAAAAAAATATATATCCCTCGTTTTACAATCACGCTTTATTCCCACCATCGCAGTTTTGCACTACGCATATAGTAAAATTAGATGAAACTTTCTGATGAGCAACATTAAAACTCGCTCAAAATGGTAACCACTTCCTTCTAACCAGACATTAATGCATCACTTTCGCATAAACAAGGTCAAATAACAGAAAAATAACTAATTTTATTTGTTACCTTCTGTTTTAATGTTATAGTAAAAAATTCAAAAATTAAAGGAAATTTTGTTACCGTATTTTTCGGAGCATAAGTCGCACCTGTTTACATAAAAAATCGACTTAAAATTTGGATGCGTTTTCTGAAGGTAACATTAAAATAAAATGAATATTTTATTATGTATATTTGTTATATATATATATATATATATATATATATATATATATATATATATATATATATATATATATATATATTATATATATATATATTATATGTATAAAAATATAAACAAATCAACACAAGCAAAAAGATTAAAAAGCGGGCATAGACTGTCAAACAAATTAACTTAAAACCTAACCTAGCATTGAAAACTTAAATAACTTTTCAATAAAAGATTGCGGAGTTGCTTCATATCTTCATATTGAAAAAGGGCAAATATAACTAAAAATAAATAACAGAGCTAGATAATTATAAGAAGAATGTAGACAATAAACAAACAGAAATCAAGCACTCGGGGCTCCACGCACCAGAGGCAAGATTCTGTAGTAGTGCCGGAACTAAACCAGAAATCGAGGTAACCGACTGGTCTCGTCATCAGGGAGCCTAACTAAATCAGTTACCTAAAGGGGAACTTTCTGAATAGGATGCAGGGGTAACCAAAAGACATCCCAAGGCCCCGAGATCCCCATAGAAACAGATAGTCAAGAGAAAATGAAAAGACACGGACAACTTGCAGTAAGGTCTCAACGCACCATATATGCAAGTACACATATAATCCTAATGAAAAGACTAAGATCCATATATACCCTAAATCAGCGAGTGACGGTTATGGCGAAACAGCAGCTAATTTTTACCCTAGTAGTTAGTCACTGTAGCAAAACCACAGCACCACACCCCAATGAAGTTTAAAAAAATATGAAAATAGAAACCCTATCCTAAACGTCTTTAAAATATACCTGAGTCTAAATGCCTTTTTTTTAAGACTTTTAAATTGCCGAAATTATTAGGGAAATTGTTCTTACGTAGGTTTTCCTCGAAAAAGCCACATGTCTCCAAAAAATCTTCAGCGTTATTACAAATGTTTTTTATTCTGTATACTTGTGAGTAAAAGATATTATAATAAATTTTATAGTTCAAGTTGCTATGGAAATTGGTAAACGTGATAACCTCAAAGTTAAAATCTAATCTTTTATTATATATCCCAATTTTTAATTCGCTATTTTGAATTTAAATTTTTATATCCAGGTAAGTCGCAAAATGATTATTTTCATTAGTCCTGTTTAAAGTTAGTTCCTTTGGGTAGATTTGATTAAGAAATTCCAAATCGTTACAGTTAAAAATTATAAGGTCATCAATATACCTAAATCCGGTAACATTATTTGAGTTAAGAAAGTTAGTTGCGTAAGAATGCAAGAAAATGTTTGCAAAGGCACTAGAAAGCTATTACCCATTGGGATACCCTTTATCTGTTTAAAGAAACTCATGCCATTAAAGAGGTAGTTTTCAAAAATATTAAATTTACATAAATCAATCCAGTCACATTTTAAGATTAAAGTACTATCCAGATAGGCATCATAAATTTCTGAGCAGATATTCATTAAGTTATCATGGGGAATACTTGCAAAAAGGTTTTCAAAATCAAACGTGTGTATGCTATCTATATTCTTACTCTTTAAAAATTGTAGAACATCCTGGTTATTATTTATAATAAAGCTATTTTCGGAAACCCTGACTTTATTTAGAATAATTTTTAAATAGCTAAAAAACTGAACAAAGTGTTATAACAATTCGTACTACACGTAATTAACCTAAATTTAGTAGGTACTTTATGGAATTTAATGGTGGGGAAAAGGTAAGGTATTTTAGCCTATAAATCTTAAACTTAAATTTTTTACTAAAGGCTAGAATTCTGTTATCTATTTCTTTCTTGATAAAGTTAAATTTTTGATAGGTATTGTTTGAGTTGTACTCCCTAGAAATTAATTGCTTGAAATAATCCTTACACATAAAACCAAAGTTATTGGCAGCCTTATCTACAACCGTTATAATTAACTTATTCTTTAACTCTTTAATTTTACTGTACAAAACTTGTTTAAAAAGAAACTGCGCTTGTCTTTCATACCATACTTTTCGTAATTCCCCTTTACATCCTGTATAACACGTACCTTCCAGTCCATGAAACCTTCGACAGGCCAATTATACTTCCTTGATAATTTTACTATGAAGTAATCTAAATCTTTACCGATAGAACTTATAATTTGCTTTAAGTTTACCTTATTTTTTACCCTAAATTTTGTGCCCTTACTTAAAAGTTCCCTCAACCTAACATCTTTAACAATATTAAGATCCCCAGTTACAATATGCCCCAAAGCTGGATTAACATAGCTTTTAAACTCCTGAAGATGACAATTACAATCGGTATTAGAAATTTTGCCTAAGTTCTGACTATAAAAGTTGTAGTTGCAGATTAGGTCCCTTAACGTTTTTTGATATTTATAAGCGACGGTGATTTTCCCACAATCCTTGATTGGTAGTAATTTAGATTTATTGTGTACAATAGTAGGTAGTTTTAAATGCTCAAAATCTTTATCCAGAAAATTTATTGTACATTACTCTACACCTGCTTCCCTTCCCCTCTCAACATCCAAATTTGTCAAGATAAGCTTATATTTAATTAGATCTAAAATTATTAGTTTTGTAAAACTCGAAGCAAATTTAATTGAAGGTAAACGATGTTTAATTAACCACCTTAAGCCAGAATTTTTTTGGTTGAATAAATAGTGTTTAATTATTTTCATGTTCTTAAAATCAATAAATAAATTACACATTTTTTGCAGATCATCCAGTTTCAATTTTGTTTTTGAACTATTGCTACCCTTTCCTCTTTTACCCCTGTAATTAGAATGTTTATAATTAAACCGTTCAAAAACCATGAATTTTTTATAAACACAGTTAGTATCCAAATCCACCGGCCCTTCCCCGTTAAGTTTACTGTTTAAGCCGTATGGAAATAGTGCTTTTAGCTTACAAATATATAAATTTTCAGAATCCAGCCTTTTGTTTAAATCATTAACCTCATCAATAATATATGATTTAGCCTGCTCGAAGTTGTGTACTTGAAAATGTAAAAGTTCGCAATCTAATGAGGTTTCGTTTTTAAAATTTCTGATTGCAGACCTATGGCTATTAATCCTTTTATTAAAGTCCGTCCCCGTTTGCCCAATATAACATAAATTACAATCTTGACATTCTATAATATAAATTATTCCCTTACAAAAGAAATCACAATTGCCAGAACCAACCCCCACTTGACTACCATTCGCCATAGGGCACACCTTATATCTCTACATTTTGCGTATTTTTAAAGTTTTATATTATATAAACGTAACAGTTGTTCAGGTAACTTATTAACCACCACACTCCCTTGAACAAGACGTGCAGCAGGGCTCCTTGTTACAGAACGCGACGAGCCATGTCCCATGAAATAGTCCTTAATACTCGTTTGCATAATATTTTAAGATTTAACCTGAAAAGCAAAGAAAACATTAGTAAAGCCTGCTTACTACATGAGGAACCCCGGGAGAAAAACCATAAACACAAACCTACCGGAAAAATTAATTTTAAAACTTTCCAATAAAAGATTGCGCGATAGCAAAAAATCTTCACATTGAAAAAAAATAATGTATAAAAATATAAACAAATCAACACAAGCAAAAAGATTAAAAAGTGGGCATAGACTGCAAAACAAATTAACTTAAAACCTACCCTAGCATTGAAAACTTAAATAACATTTTAATAAAAGATTGCGCAGTTGCTTCATATCCTCATATTGAAAAAGGGCAAATATAACTAAAAATAATGCATCTTTGTCTTTTCATTAGGATTATATGTGTACTTGCATATATGGTGAGTTGAGCCTTTACTGCAAGTTGTCCGTGTCTTTTCATTTTCTCTTGACTATCTGTTTCTATGGGGATCTCGGGGCCTTGGGATGTCTTTTGGTTACACCTGCATCCTATCCAGAAAGTTCCCCTTGAGGTAACTGATTTGGTTAGGCTCCCTGATGACGAGACCAGTCGGTTACCTCGATTTCTGGTTTAGTTCCGGCACTACTACAGAATCTTGCCTCTGGTGCGTGGAGCCCTGAGTGCTTGATTTCTGTTTGTTTATTGTCTACATTCTTTTTATAATTACCTAGCTCTGTTATTTATTTTTAGTTATATTTGCCCTTTTTCAATATGAGGATATGAAGCAACTGCGCAATCTTTTATTGAAAAGTTATTTAAGTTTTCAATACTAAGGTAGGTATTAAGTTAATTTGTTTGGCAGTCTATGCTCGCTTTTTAATCTTTTTGCTTGTGTTGATTTGTTTATATTTTTATACACACACACACACACACACACACACATATATATATATATATATATATATATAACAAATATACATAATAATTCATTTTATTTTAATGTTACCTTCAGATCATAAAACGCATCCAAATTTTAAGTCGATTTCTAGCTCTGTTATTTATTTTTATATTATATTTATATCTAGCTCTGTTATTTATTTTTAGTTATATATATTATATATATTTTCAACTTTATTAAGTCAGAAATTGAAAATATCTTTATACACCTAACAAAATGCAAAATATTCTTATCTAAATTCCTCCCATAAATTTGAGTTGTATTTTACGGTCTAAAAAATACGGTACTTAATAAACATTAAGAATATTACACATTTGATATGCAGCCCGGATAAGCTAAAAGGTTGGACACCCATGGACCACGCCGTAATCTGCCTGTTTTGTTGTAACGACCAAATTTCGTAAGTTTAATTTGTACAACTGAATGACTTGATCGCGAGTCACTAAAGTAAGTAACCGTCTCACCGTGGATATAATTTCCCATGCTGATTTTCTGTTTTTGTCATGTGCAGACAAACAGGTTGATGGTGAGATATAAAATTCAGTCACTATTCGTAAGCTTTGCTTTTTTTGAGCAGGTATAAATACCTTATTTTTCCGACCATAGGACGCACCTTTTTACATAAAAAAAATCGACTTAAAATTGGGGTGAGTCTAAGGCTTATATTACACTATCAAAGTTCTTTGACAAAGATCTTTTATAAAACTTGTACATGAAAGAAAAGCTATGACCTCAAAATACTCCTATTACACTATCAAAGTTCGTTGACAAAGATCTTTTATAAAAGTTATTTCTTTCTGGGGGGGGGGGGGCTAAACCCCTTACAATTCGAGCTCCTAGAAAATTATTTTTTGGTGTGCACCTAGGGCTTAAAGGGAACTACCATACAAAATTTCAGCTTCCTAGGTCTTATGGTTCCAGAGATACAGTGGGGGGGTTTTGAGTGGGAGGGGGCTAAACCCCTTAAAATTCGAGCTTTTAAAAATAGATTTATTGTGCACCTAAAGCTTAAGGGGAACCACCATACAAAATTTCAGCTTCCTAGGTAATATGGTTCCAGAGATACAATGGTTATTTTTAGAGGGGGGGGGGGTTAAGCCCCTTTTAACCCCCTTAAAATTTGTATTTTTTTTAAATATTTCTTAGTGGGCACGTAGAGCTTAAGCCACCATGCAAACGAAGGATTAACCACCATACAAAATATCAGCATCCTAAGACTTTGGCTTCGAAAGATTTACGTTTCTTTTAACATACTCATTTTGAATATTTTTGGTGCATTTCTGTTTTTTCAATAGTACGCAATTTTTAATTAGAGCTAAAATTATTTCGAATCGATATCTTGTTCTTCAACTGCCGCGTTTTCCACACATTCGTATTTTTTTAACATGCTGTTGCTCGAAATGTTGTTTATAACTTCCGGGCACCTACACTAGCAAAGTCTTTTATATAACTTTGACGAAGAGCTTAACTTTTATAAACTTAAATAAAAGTTATCTTTTTTATCAAAGTTGAGATATTACACTGTCATATTTCTCGTCTAACTTCTTTTATAAAAGATATTTGTCAAAGAACTTTGCTAGTGTAATATCGGTCTTATAGTTCAAAGGTAACATTAAAATAAAATGAATACTTTATTATATATTTTATAAATATTTATTAAATATATATATTATATATATTTGATATATATTTTATATACATTATTTATTATATTTATAATATTTTTTTACCTTTACTAAGTAAAAAAAATTGAAAATATCTTTATATACCTAACAAAATACAAAATATTCTTTTCTAAAAATCCTCCCATAAATTTGAGGTTTGTCTTATGGTACGAAAAAATACGGTATGTGCATGTGAAGAAATATAAACAAAATTGAAGAATCCGAAAAAAAAAAAAAAAATATCAGAAACATAAACCAAAACGTGAAATAATGGGCTGACGAAAATGGATATTTGCGCATTATCTTTCGATAAGTCAAAGGTGCTATATTTATATATATGTATGTATATCTCCACCCCTTTTCTACAGAAGATAAAATATTTCAAAATTTCGCAATCGAAAACGTAAAGGCTATCCGTGACGTATAGTATAATCGTGGTCTTTTTTTTTCTGTCAACAAAGCCAATATTATCTTTTAACTGAGACGCGATACGGGAGATAAACATGTTTGGTTCTGGAAAATTCTTTGAAGAGTTGGGAAAATATTATGAAGCAAACGGAGGAATATTGTCATAAATAAATAGTACGAAACTCAACTAACTATTAAAAAGCTTAATTACATGAATAGAATTATCAAATCGTATTTAACAGTTCAATCTATTGAAACATTAAAATATCTTACATTTTAAAAATTGATTGCATACAAAACTTTTAACGAGTGATATTCTTATTATATTAAATTATTTACATAGATAATAAACAGTCCATTAATGTTATCTATAACAGAAAAGCAAAAATATTTATATTATTCTTTCATATTTCGATTTCATTAAAATAAATTCTACTTATTCCAGCACTCGCATTTTTTTTTTCCATATTAAATAGTTCAAATGTTCCCTAAACAAGATATAAGAGCAGTTTTGTGTTATAAGATCATTTTTATTTCAAGTACGTTTGAATTGTAGAGTTCCAGTTACTACAAGCATAGATGCAATTATAAGAAACTCACTTTCAGGAATTGTTTGATTTAAATGTCATACAAAGTTCTACAAATAATACCATTTCCTTTCATTAAAATAATGTTCAAAATCGCTTAGATAATTATCTAACTGGAAAACTCCCAAGCAAGATACATGAAATACGTGGGTGAAGAAACGAGAAAGAAAAACCATGCCTTCCCAACTTATGAATGAATGCTATTGCGTAATTTTTACGCTACCACGTGGATACTGGGAAAGCGGTCTCACACACGTTGCCTGGATACACTCCAAAAAATGACGTCATAGCCGCATCACAACCAAGAGCTTCATAACAAAGCGCGAAAACCTGACCGGAAAGCTAACAATGTTGAGCACAATTCCAATCGAAAAGTCGAACTTTTTTACTCCCTGCGACAGCCTGCTATGCGCTTACGGTTTCACGAACATCCTGAGTCATTAGTAAGTTCCGCCGGAGCTCAGAACCGTTCGTGATGCATCCGCGGCAGGAAAGTAGTTTCGCGGAAGAACACTTAATGGAGCGGCTTCACAGAAACCGGCTTTCGAAGACGATGGCGGGCGCAATATTTCTCAGTTTTCTGAGAAATTGCGCAATGCGCGTACCTCCAAGGCACTTTTATCTGGTTATATTCAGAATGCTTCAAATCAAAACTCATTTCAACTCGCCGACGCGACTGAGCTGAAAGCAGCGTCTGCGGTTTTAGAATTTGGTGATAATTGCTCTTCGATAGTTTTAGTTTTCGGAGTCAATGTATCGATATTTTTTATAAAAGAGCGTTTTTAAAATATTTTGTTTATTTTAAACTATAAATAAGGAAGTACTATTTTGTAAATTTTTATGATTTACAAAGCATTTTTCTACGAAACTATTTCGAATTTTATCCGAGACGTTTTATGTGGCAACTGTCATCAAAGGATATTTATATCGTGTTTACTGAAGAGACCCGATATTTACTCCACGAGAGATATTTTACAGCTGTGTTCGCGACAGAATCACTTGTGCCTTCTATCAGTGTTCCCTGAACGCATTTAGAGGATATTGCCTGATTGTTATTCATCGAAAATAGTTGTTGCTTAATAGTGGAAGTGTCGCATTTTAAAACCCCATCCGGAGAACACCACTGACAAGTGTCACCCTTGGTTACTGTTTTCGACTCACCGGAAGAGGCGTGGTTGTGAGTCACGTGCCGCGGCAAGTATCCACGTGTGGGCCGGGTTCCGGCGCCAGCCATGCAGCGTCTCTGAAACCGCAGTAAACAAGCTAACATTCTGCCGCGCTTGGGAGAAATTTTTCGGAAAGGGTCCGGCTGCCGCGAGTGTTCGAAGCCAGTTGCGGCTGACCACAATGCATCTACCCGTAGAGCCAGTCACTGCTTACGGATACGGACTGATGAGCGACTTGACGGGCCTGCCGCCGGTGGAGAAGTCGCTCGCCGTGCTCGGACTTGAGGCCAGCGCCGGGGAACTCGTCAAGACGGGCAGCCCGTGCTTCGTGTGCACGGCGCTGCCCTCGCACTGGCGCTCCAACAAGACCCTGCCTGTCGCGTTCCGTGTCATCTGTTTGAATGATGTACCTGACGGAACGCCGGTGACTGTGAGGGCGGGGAACGACGAAAACTTTTGCGGGGAGCTACGGAATGCCTCCGCCGTTTTCAAAAACAGGGAAGCGAAGTTTAATGATCTGAGATTCGTCGGTCGCAGTGGTAGAGGTAAGCATTGCATTTGCATTCAAATTTTTTACTCCTCCAGAAATTTAAAGTTGTGTAGAAATGTTTTAAAAGTTTATTTTGGTTAAAATTCCAAAGAAATTGTGCTTTAAATAATGAAAATATTAAAGGAAAATTTTTCTAAAATTTTGTAAATTTAACATCTTAAAAAAAAGCGATTTTTATAATGTAAATAAAGAATGATTTTTCTTAGATGTTATTTTAGAAAAAATGTATATTTTTTTCTCTTTACTAGTAACGATAATATTTGGATCACTTGCTGCTTTTACTTTTTTATTATCATTTTGCATTTATTTATGTGCATTATGCAGTTTGTTCTTATTATATACACTTATAGATATTCCTATGCCACTCTGGTGTTTATATATGCAGCAGATTTATATATATTCCCAATAATGTCATTATATTTCGATCCTTCATTTTTTTGTTTTTCTGCTAAAATGAAATTTTATGTATACCAAGTGTTTGCAAATGAACTTTATCATTTAACTATTTTCCATGTTCGGTTTTGCGAAAAATTTCAAATTGTTTATTTGATGAGACGTGAAATCGAGCTCATCGTGGTATTTTTTTATGGAATTTAAAAAAAAAAAAAACTGAGTTAAAGTATATTTTCTGTTATTAAATGGCATCCTTTTGATGGAACTGTCGATTTACATTTACTTTTATTAAGGATATCCAAGTAGTAAGACGCACTATCAATGGATTAAAAATATTAGTATTAAAAATCGTGATTATATAGAACTAGTTATGATTAATTATTATTAAATATTAGTTAAAAATACATGAAGAAACTCGCATTGTATGGTTAATGGAACGAAATGATAAATGCAATGGAATAATAATTGATAAGTATTATATACCTTTTTGTTCCATATTGATGATGCCCTGTGGGTAGTTGGAGGGAAAAAAATGCAGTAAAAAAAAATAAAGGAAAAAAAAGGGGGAACACTAGTCCGCCAGGCGCGGCAGAGCGTCTACTAGTCCTACAACTCTCCCTTCCCTGCTTTGTGGGGGGTCTCTCGCAGTAAAGGCGCCGCCTATGTAGGAAGTAGGCTGCCGGTGATTTTCTGAAAATAGTGAACAATATACCTTGTTGCATTTGTGTTGCTCGAGCGAATTCAATGCTTTCAGTACAATTGCAGAATTTTGGACCATTTGTTGTGTGATATATTCGCAGCTACAGAAAAATCACTCTTGTATTAATAGATTTTCTGTCACAATCGAACGTTGCGTAGAAGACGAAGAAAGAAAGAAAAAAAGATCACCTTTATTTTTTTTTTCCCGAGTATTGTAATTTCAGAGCTTGTCTTAAAGATCTTGCCACTTATTTTTTGCACTGCAGTAAGATTAATACTTTTTAGACCGTTGTCGAAATTTTTTTTACCATGCTTTTATTTATTTTAAAATTAGGAGTGTAAAAAAGACTGGTGAACAGGCATAATGTGCGTCTTTAAAAACTCTTTTTTTACAACATCCATCCATTTCCGTACAATGTTGATAATGGTAATAAATCGGATAGGAGCATTCATGAAAATGAATGCTTCAAACATGCAGTGAATAAATAATTAATCCAAAATTGGTGCTAATAAATAATTTATCCAAAAACAAACGATTCTGGATCTAAACCCACATGAAATAATCCAGATTTGAAAGTTTTCAAATTAATTTTTAAAAGAGCTTCTCCCTCTCTCTAATTCACACACACACACACATATATATATACAGAAATATTAAATATGGTAAAACCACTCATGTCTGCATATGCCAAATAAACTTAAAACAAAAGAGGAATTGAAAGGAACTGTATCAAAAGTTACTGAAAGACTTGCATGTAGTGAAAATTATATATCAAAGAAGCATGAAACGTTTGCTGAAATAAATTGTTAATGAGGATCCTGAAGCCAGGATATAATGGATTTCTAAAACAAATAATTTTACTAGCTATTACATGTTATACATTTTGTAATAAAAAAATCCACGTTGTTAAATCCAAAATGAGCCATAAATATTTTAAATTAAAAAAAGAAAAAGAAAAGCAAAATTATGTCTCCAGAATGCCATGATTTGTACTGTAAAAGGATTTTTTAATATCTTTAAAGTAATAAATCTTTTAATTTACAAATTATAATATTTGAAAGTATGCATAATTCTTGTATTACAATGTACTAATGATAATTTTATTTTATTTATTATTATTTTTTTACTGTACTAATATTAAAGTTTTCCTCTAATAATATTTAAAATTATTTAATTTTTTTAATGATGAACTCTATCTTTAAAACACCAAAAAGCAAATTAGTCATATGATTCAAATATTCGGTAACCTGCAGCGATACAATTTAATCCCAAGTTTTACTGAGGCCAAATTTGGCAGTAATGTAGCATTTAACTGTTACCTGCCAGGAAATCCTTCAACGTAACATTTGCTAAACGTAAGGACGCCTTCGTTACAATGTTATGCGACATGTTGGGAAAACCTTTTACACGCGCGATTCCAAGGAACTTCTAACGTCTCTGACGCAATGTTTAATAACCATTGGAGGATTAAAAAAAATAACGAATATCTAACAAAAAGTAGCTTTTGTCGTTATAAATTGTCGGAATGAAGTAACAGTAAAGAAATTATGCGTCTTTGCATGTGTAGTTTTGAACGATTTTATGGACCGTAGATATATTTTCTTCACATTTTAACTAAAAATAAATGTTTTAACCCGGCAGACACGCTTTATTTTTACAAATATACATTCCTTCCATTGCTTCTGACAATATTGTGAAAAGAAAATTCCTAATGTAAAATTAAATAATGTATCTATATATTTAAAAAAATAAAATGTAAGTATTTTGCTAGTTATATTGCAATTATTTTTGTTAACGTTTGATCTGTAATTCAGAAATATGTATGTCAATATTAACGGCGAAAGATTTCAGAGACGTTTACATTATTCACAGTGGTAATTTCTCACCTCCTTGTGTCAATCAATAAACAATGAGTAAACGAAGTTCCCGTTAGCTTACAATTTATTTTCTAGGAAATACCACTCTGTTGCGTTTAATTTTTTTTTTTTTTAGCAGTACAGCTAAGATAAAATAACACTTAAGAGGTACATTTTGTAATGGTATTGTTAGATAATTATTTTTTGTGGTGTTAGAAGTGTTAGGAAAGGATTCACAGGGTGTGTTAAAAACTAAATTATGACGACAGTAAAAATAAATGTGAGTTTAGCTTCTTATTTGAAGTCGAAGGAATTACTAATCCCTGGCCACGTAACACTTTTCTTGGATAGAAAACCGGCACCATACCAGAATTCAATTCGTGGTAGAAAAAATTGCTCGGCGCGAGGTTTGGTTTTATATCAAACATTACCAGTAGAATTTGATCGATTAACTTATTTCTTAACACCTTCGCTTTAAATTGTTTAAGAACATTCATAACTCAAATAACTAAGTGAACATTTAAAAGAAAATATTGGCAGACTCGTTTAATTTTTAAATCGATCTTTCAATTTTTTTTCTTAAGATTTTGCATAGAAAAATGGATATAAATATGCACATTTTACAGAGTAGATAGTTTATGCCTTTAGAGAATTGTTTAGTTGTGAATCATTAGTGTTTTAAAAGAATGTTTATATTTATATTTTACCTATATTATTTATATTATAATTAATATAGGTAACCTTATTATTTATATTTTACCCCATTGAAAACAACCAACAATTCTCGCGGATTATGTGCCAATGCTTTCATTGAGAAGAGCCCCGCATTTGCAAACAACATTTATAATATATACTTCAACACATTTTACTTTGGAGATTAAGACTTTACATATCTAAACTCGCAGCATTAGTAACCGTAATTTTAATTTAACGAAGTTCTTTTTAATCGACTATATAAAATTCTTATCTTATCAAGCAAACAACAAAAATCACACACACACACACACATATATGTGTGTATGTATATATATATATATATATATATATATTATATTATATTTATTTTTATGTATATCGTTGGCCTAATTAACAAACCACGTAACTCCAAAAATACGATTTTAGAGTTACGTGATTTGTTAATTATGCCAAAGATATATATTATATATAGGGGTACGTAAATTTCGCATAAAAAAATATCGAAATCTCGCAAAAAAAAATTGCAATATATAAAATTTCGCATTTATTCGCAAAAAAAAATCGATATAAATGAAAAATTTTCGCATTTATATAAAAAAAATCACAATTTTACTTCTTGGTTAGGTAAATATCAAAATCCTTAGTTAAATTCTTAGCTACCATTGTAGTAGTCTACACATGTCTTCCTTAAATCTTTAGCAATAAGTAATAAGTAAATTTCGAGAGCGAGATCTCTCAGTTAAAGACCGTGCATGGTCTTAGATAAGCAATTATGTTAATAAATTATTACTATTATTACCTAATTTTGCTTAAAAAGCCATTTATCACCGAGTTTTCACCGAAAAGTAGTAACAAAAAATAATTTTCGCATTTATTCGCTGATATCGGCAAATTTCGCATTTATTCGCATCTATTTCGTAAATACGAAAATTATGTATCCTTAATTGTATAATATATCTTTTCTCTTAGTGTTAGCCGTAGGTCCACCGATGCTACGAAAATCCATCTAAAGATTCATGTATTTAGTTTCCAAACTGATGTAAGGAGAACAACATATGAGTCGAATCATTTGAGCAAATAAATCCCTGTACGGATATCTCGCATTAATAATTGTAACATGTAAAGGGGGGTGACTCGTCTGCGGCATTTCCTCCGTGGGGGCCCTCCCTGGAGAATAAATACGTTGCGTTGCGTTTACGTGTCGTGTCGGGAGAAACTAAGCATCAGTCAAACTCGCCAGATATAAAGCTGATTACAACATTCTCACGCATTTCATCAAAGGGTGCCTGCCGTTCTTGTGAGACGTTACACATCCGGAACCCCTGTATATTATACGCGACTTCCTTTCGTGCAATTACTTACCAAGTGTGCTGCTGTTGAATGCTAAGTATTTTGCCGAGTGATTATGTTTCGTTTCTTATTACCCAGTCCCCTTCCGAAACAGAAACTCCCAGGGCTAAGAGTGCGTTAAGCTTTGTTCGTTTTTCTTGATGCTGAATATTTTTGTTCCATTGCACGGTGGTTTGCTCTTGAAATTACATACCGTGTGTCTTATAGTAATGTTAAATGTGCTGTTGAATGATAATTATTAAGTTTTCATGATTTAGATAACTCCTTCTATAGTTGCTGTGCTTAAATGTTGGTTATTAAGTTGTATGATTAAGTATAATTTTTGCTGCCCCCCCCCCTCTCCAAGATAAAATTTTCAAGGCTAAAATTATGTTAAGAGTTTGTTCTGTAATGTATATTTTATGTATATTTTTGTTCCATGAGACGATGCGTAGCGTTCGCAATTACTTATCGTGTGCTTTTCAGTTGTGCTAAATGCACAATTGGATGTTGAATATTTCAGTTTTATGATTTAGTATCTTTTTTTTTTTTGGGGGGGGGGGGTCTCCCCCAAAAGCTAAAATTCTTAGTGCCAACTGTACGTTAAATATTTGCTCTTTTCTCCAATGTATATTTTTGTTCCATGGTTCGGTAGTTTACGCTCGAAATTATTTGCCATGTGTTTTGTAGTAGTTCTCTTTTCTGCCAATTTACACAAATTTGAGGTTTACCGCAGATCTTACGGAAGGCTGTTCTGTATTGTGGTTTCTTTGTGTGTTAACACCTTCTCACAGTTGGGGTGGCTGATATGTCATTGTGTCAACTAGAGCCATTTAAGATAATAAAAGTAGCGTAACTGATTGAAAAGCATGTGACTATTTGCTGTTGGACGGTTAAAAAGAAAGATAATGGGTACTGTGCCAGATGAACTTTAAATTTGATTGCCTTCAATTACTGGTGCCCTACACGTCAGGCAGAACCTGAAAAATGTGGAAAGCTCAGACAATTTCTGACCTGTAATTTTGAAATTTATTCAGTTAACAAGAGGAATTGAATGGGAGACCACAGGTAATTTACGGATATTCACAGTTTAATTTAATTCTTGAAGTTGTCACCTTGCATCATTTATGCGATCTGCGGCGTAGCTAGGGAAATACGCGCCATAGTTGAAGCCTTTTAATGTTTCGGATTGTAAGATAAAAGATAACTGAAGAAACTCTTGTCGACTGCCACATAACTTCCTCACGTTTTAATCCGTCTGTTACTGTTCAATATCAAAAGGAATCGTTATTGGACATTACCATCCTTTGTCTTAATAACTTTTTCTTGTCACTACATTTAACTTAAATTATGAAAAAAGAAATTATTAGGTCTTTTTTTCCCCTTTCCAGATATTTAAAGGACAACCGTGTAACATATTTAAAATAATACTTTAAAACTATACCATGCGAAAATTTTTGCTTTTGGAAAATTGATTACAGAATTATGTTATAAAAGGTTTGGATAAACTGGGTAAAGAAATGGAAACTTATTTTAAACTAAAAACTTTAAGAGGCGTTAAGCAAGTTAAGAGTGCTGTTTGCAATAGAGTTATAAAATAATAATTAAAATTTCTATCAGGAATTTCATTTATTCCGATAATGATTTCATATAAATACGGTCTTTGAAAATCTCCCCCCCCCCCCCAAAAAAAAAAAAAAAAAAAAAAAAAAAAAAGCTTAAACGAGCGGAAGATTAATTCATATATAATGTTATTATTCATAGTTTTTCTGAATGATAACACTTACCACTCAACTATAGTTATTCAATTCCATAAACGACAAGAAAGCCACGACAAGTGTTTGAATGTATTGCTTTGCATGAGGTAAGCATGTGAAATTAATTATCTCTTTATCTTTCAGGCAAGCATTTTAATCTCACAATTCATGTTGGTACCAATCCACCTCAAGTTGCAACGTACAACAAAGCTATCAAGATCACTGTTGACGGACCAAGAGAACCCAGGACGAAAATCCGTAAGTCACTTTTTATCTATTTGTATCACACTTTTTTTATTAGAATGCCGCAAGTGGGCAATAACTCCCTGAAGTTTGTCACTGTTCGGATGAGGTTTCATTTCCTCCGAGAAGTTTTGTTAATTGGATACCACTAACTCTGTCAAGAGAGAGCTTGATATTCCGCAAAAGGAGTTGGTTACTTATTTGTATCAAATTCAGTCTTTTTGAATCATCAGAAGCATATTCTCTCTCTCTCTCTCTCTTTCTTTCTTTTAATTGAAATATGTGTAATAACATTGCATCATGAGTCGTAGCATGAATCCTAATGCGCTTCTTGCAAGGCATCCATTACATACTCGTTTTTTCCCCCCTCCATTATTCAAATGGCTTATAAGAAAGTCTTTGAAATATTCGCGAATTAGGATCCTATATCATGGGGTTACAAGTGAATTAAACTAAGTCAAAATTATCGATTTTTGGAATTTCGGCTTTTCTTGACCAGAAAAAGGAGATGTTTCTACTGGTGAAACCCACTGAGTCATATATTTATTTATTTCATTATTTTTTCAGTTTTGTAATCACATTAAGTACTCTAGCCTAGTAGTTTGTATAGGTGAAACACACTAACCATTCTGAGGATAATAGTATAAAATAAGCATATGAGAGCCAAGACTGGTTCGTAGTTAACAAAAAAACAAAAAAAAAAACGCTAGTGTTATAACTTAATTTGATTTAATAATTTTAGCACCAAAGAAGTTAGAAGAAAAAAAAATCTTTGATCAGCGTTTTCTCAAAATCAAATTTTTTGACTTAGTGTGTTTCACCTGTAACCCCACGATATGATGTTTTGCATGACTGTTGAGGATTCATAGAATTTAAGGACAATCTCCCAGGTATGTGCAAGTGCTTGACAGAGACTAGAATACTGTTGAAAACAGGTAATTCTCTAATGTCCATTTGCCTTAGGTTGACGACATGTTTCCCTAAAATCGCGAGTTCTAAATCGTTGCTGTGCAAACATTTTTAGAGGACTTTTTTTTTTTCTAGTGAAATCTTTATTTGCATTGGGGCATTTCTACTTCATTAGTGATACGCATTTCGAGTCAAATTGAAGTATATAAATTTTACATAAGAACTTGAAAGACTTTTGCTTCTGTACCTGATAGACATCCTTAGCACTTCCTTAACAGCGTGTAAATACCAAAGAAACAATATATTAAGCAATAAATTTACAGTGTAAATGATGTGTAAAAATGGATCCTACTCAGTTCATTATATTGGGGGGAACATCTAGTTGTTCATATTTATTTCTGCGCTGCCGGCTAGGTGACCTTAATTTGACATTACCATTAGTCTGGCGCCATAATTTTCGCAGTATTCGCCCGCATGCAGCCAGACATCGAGCCCTTTGACAAATTGCTTTCTCTATATTCTGAGCACATGTTGCTATTTAAAGAGAAATACTCCATTTGACTTTGAAATCTCCAACGAAGTCCCCCATCACAAAGATTTCAAAGAAAGAATGGAGGGCTAAGTAATATCTTTTGCGGTAAAACTTTTGCCCTTGCGTATGTGAGCACGAAGAGACAATAAAAACGATATTTTTTTTTTTTTTTACATTCCCTTAAAATATATATATCCGGAAAAATTAATCAAGATGGAAATATCCAGCTGAAGCGCTGATTATCGTTGATATGAAATTCGTGACTTGGAAAGGGGGATTATTTATGGGGTAGGGATAATTTTGATGTTGAAGATAAAAGGTTGCATATTAAGATTCATCAAAACGTGTCAGAAACAAAACATCTGCTTTATAAATTGTTACTACAGATATTAGCTCTTAAAGATTTATTTTTTATTAGCATTTCTCGGGTAATCTGGCGATTGTTGATCAACTATGGAAAATAGTATAGTGAAGTCTCATTTTGTGGACATAAAATACTATGTAATATATAGATCCGTTTTGATTTTATATTTTTCTGTAACCAGCAGTAGAGTAAGTCAAGGGCCAAAATCTGTTTGCGTATGTTAAAACGTGGAAATTCTAATCATTAAAAATCAGCATCCATTTCAGAAATTTTTCAGTCGTGCTAAAATATCTACGTATTTCGAAGGGTATTATTTTATGTTAAGCTCTGTAACATGCGACGACTGCGTTAAAATTTTCGTGGGTTTTTATTGTATTTATATGTATAGATAAAAATATATCTCAAAATCTCCCGACCGCTTACTTGATCTATGCCGGAAGCTGGAGGATATTTCAGCTGACTGATGACGTTCCGTTTATCCAGTTGGTCACTTGAGATATTCTCTTGAAATATAATCACCTGTTTTCACCTTCTCTAGCACTTTTTCCCAACGCCATTTAAGTTTCGCGGAGGCTAAATGTTTTAGCGAAATGCCATTTTCAAATGTTATGTCTATGTTATTGGATGTGAGAACGTGTATGATTCTGGTTGTGCCTAAAACGGATATAATCAGCTTCAGATGTTACCGCATTCATTGCCGCATAAAGATAAAAGCTTAATATTCTAAAATTAATAATTGCCGTATTTTTCGGACCGTAAAACGCACGGGACGACAAGGAGCACCTCAAATTTGTGGGACGATTTTTAGAAAAGGATATTTTGTATTTTGTTAGGTATATAAAGATGTTTCCAATTTCTTACTTAATAAAGATATAATATATAATACTAGCTGAAAACCCGTACTTCGCTACGGAGTACATTCAAATTAAGTACAACGGTCAATGTATGCAATTAATGCCAAAAATATGTTTAAATATATTTATAATAAATATAACGATCAATGTATGCATTTGATGTAAAAAAAAACGAAAAAATATATTTATAAAAAAATCGGAAGGGATATTTTTATAGACAAAATAATGTAGAAGAAAATATTCAAATTAAATCTAATACAACATACTAAAGAATATAGTGTAGTTAATATAGTACAGTTTGAGGAACATATCTTTTACTGTATTTTAATATTTTTTGGATAATTTCCAATCGTCTGCCGCATCAGCAAGAAAAAAAATATTTTTTTTTTGTCTATTTCGTTGCTATAAACGTGACGATAAATTAATTTAAAGTACCAGAAAAAGAAATCACGTGATCAGCATTTAATAAATTAAATTCTAAAAATTAATATTTAAAAATTCACCTAAAATCAGAAAATGGAAGTAAAGATTCGAAAAAGATTTCATTTTAAAGGAATTTTTATGATCTTTCTCGTGATATAAATTTTATAACCCTCAAATTATTATTTTAAATGCAACCTTAACAAAAGTTACAAAAACAGCTTAAAAATTTAATTTAAAAAAATCTAAGAAGAATTTTTCAAAAATCTTTCTTAGTGCACCCCTACACTATAAGAAGAATCGCCATGCAAAATTTCAGCCCTTTAGATCTAGCGGTTTGGTCTGTGCGTTGTATGTCAGTCAGTCAGTCAGTTACGGAACTGTTTTATATATATAGATAATAAATATAATAAATAATACATATAAAATATAAGTATAATATATATAATCAAAATATTCAATTTATTTTTATGTTACCTTCGGACCGTAAGACGCACCCCAACTTTATGTCGATTTTTTAATGTTAAATGGAACGTCTTATGGTATGAAAAATACGGTAATATGTGTTATTTAGTTGGAAATCTGTGAACAAAATTTGAGCTCTGCTATACAGCTCTGGCTTGAACTGTATGCATTTATCTATGTATTCTAATTAGGGCTAAAATCTCCCTAGCTAATCTCTGATGAGATCTGTACTCAGGGTGTTTGGCACGGAAACTACCTAAAAATTTAAAAGTGGTGTGAACTGAAGCACTCTCTAAAGGAAATTTTACCGTTTCTAGAGGAGAGGGAGCGGGAAGAAGTATTTTCTCAGAAAGTTCCTTTTTTCCTGCTAGTGTTTAGGTACCTGTAAAGGGGTTGGGTCTTTAGTCGTGCAACTATAGGGTTAAGGTCAACCCATCTTCGTTTCTGAAGTTTGACTGCTCTCTCCCCATAGTAACTTCATTCGACCGAGCCTTGCATTCTCTTAATGCCAAACTCCTGGCTATAGGTTACCCATGAAAGAAAAGAAATATTAACGAAGATAGGAATATAAGCAATCTATATTTCGAAAATAAATGCGTTACGTTTTTACGTTTTAATAAAAAAAAAATTCACGTTTATTTTGTTTCGTGTGTGCGTTTGCACTTACTTTTGTGTGCGTAATCGTCCTTGCGGTGAATTCGTAACGGAAAATTTTCTTCAAGGCTACAAACGCTCTTCATCGGAATGAGCTGTCTTACCAGAGGTTGTGGTTTACGTCTTGACGCTGCCGTATTTTGTAAGCCGTAACAGCCGCGAGCTGCCATGGTAAAATAACTCGTAGGCCAATTGCCTCCACGGGAAGATACATCAAACTTAAGAGATTTTATTGAATAAATCTTATTATATATTTTTTTAAAATCCTCAATAGTTATTTTAGCCCCTTCATGACTAATTCACATCCTTTAGTTTTTATGTCCCTGGTTTATCGATCGTATTATTTTAGCCCTTGTCTGATGCTAACTGCAGTTTTAATTTCTCCTCCCTTTTCTGATTGAATTTCATTGAACGAAGCAAGTTAGGAGAAACACAAGCAAGTGTGTTGTTTACGTGAGTTTTTTTTCCCCCGACCTGTGTACCGATATACACATCCTCGCGCGCTTAGAGACGCAAATACATGCACAGACGGATATACAGAAGGAAGCTTTGTGTTACGCTGCAGTTTTTATCCACGTCGGGAGAGAGAAAAAAGAACGAGAAGGGGGAAAAAGGGAGAAAATCTTTATGGACTAATTTAGTCCGTCTACTTTGTCGCCGAATCCAGATTGCCGAATTGCATTTATGGTCGTCATACATGAAACCGGTATCTCTCTGGAAACGCTTTCAAGAATAGTAACACAGAGAGCGGTGCTCATAACAGAACTTACTGAGGGGGTACGCAGACTCTTTCTGCTCCTCAGTGAGACGTGAAACTTCTTTAAATTCTTTTTTCTTCTTCTTTTTCTTTTCTTATCGTCTCTCTCTCTCTCGGGGAATAGTTTTTTTCTCTTTTGCTCTCGTTCGAAAAAGCGACAGTCACGTGAGTCGGGGAAACTACACATCCTGGTTCATGTTGGTATTTCTATCGTGCTTGCCTTAGATAATGTTGAGTGACGAGCCTTGTATTTGTTCCGGGGCGCGGATTTGCCCTGGAAAAAAAAAAGTGTGCCTTTCTGTCTTAGCTGTCTGAAGAGTATTGAAACAAAAGCGTTCTGCTTCTCTCAGTGAAAATTTTGTCTAAGTGGTTAATGCCACTGAACCCGAGGAGACTGGCTGACGTAAAGCGATTGTTCCTCAGCCTGTTTCTTGCCTACTTATAATTCGTCATTACGATGTTTCTTTGAGGTTACTACTCCTCTGACACGATACTAAGCACAAATAACGCCAATGTGGTGTATTACTGCTTACGGGAAACTTCAAGAGTCCATACTCATCCCTATTTCACCAATTTTTCTACTTCTTGGAACTCCATACCTAAATTTCTCCCCCTTTTATTTATTTTTATTTTTTCAAAAAATTTTCGTCCCGTTCTTAGCGAAATATCGCGTTCTGTTTCTAAACTTGCTGCCTAGTAGCACAGTAAAATAGTTAACAATTTTATGCGTTAAATTGCATTCAAAATGACCAAAATGACACCACCTCCAATCACCAGGGCAACTTAACTGAATAAAGCTCCACCTGGATTAGAAGATTATTCCAGACCCAGATGGGCCATACAAATCAAGCATGCCCCACCCCTTCCTTTTTCCAAATAATTTAGCTATTAACCCTTCAGCGGGTGCGCCAATTTTTGGAACACCAGAAGACGTGCGTGGCACAAAATGCAATGTCTGCTTCAATCTTAATTATTCCTTTTGTAATAAACTTTTTTTTAAAATTGAAAATAATAATTCTGCGTTTTATGACAAGATAAAAAAAATGTTGATAATATTGAGTTATATTTATAATTAGAGGCCAAAGAATGCAGATACAATCGCCTTAATTCAAAATTATCCGGTTTATTGGATCTAAGGAACTTACGAATGGATTCCTATTATGTCCCAAAACCTAAAAAACAATGAGATTGTCCATCTTCGTGATATGTGGGATACCGTGTAATAGCTACACTGTTGATGGACTACATCAACTCCTGCTTTTGTCGTATTGTAATCCATTATAATCGCTGGTTTACCAATTTAAATCACGACTAACAATGAATGGAAAGGAATACAAGGGCCAGAAAATCAGATCTGCGTTAGAAAGGGTGTAGCTATAAATAGAAACTGCTGAGAACATTTAAACCTTACATGTAAAAACAAACCACTCAAAATTACGAAAATGCTGCACTCTGTAATCGCTGAAGGGTTAAGAACTATTTAGACTAGATTAAAAAAATTAAAATTTAGTTTTATATATTAATTTTTAATTGGTTAACACTAAAAGTGCCGACAATTACTATATACCTATTTCTACCAACATTAAAACCACGTTTGGGGAAAGATATTTTGTGGAGCATGGGTAATTCGCAGTACGGATAATCCGCAATTTGATTTTGTTTACAATGATGACGTCATTTTCGTGAGGAGTAATATTTGCTTGCCTGAAGTCTGAGACTCGTAGAAACATAAGCCCTAGTAATAACATACGATGGGATAAACAATAAATTAGACGATCTGAACGTCAAAGCGCCTTGACATCAGCTTCTCTAATTATATTAATGAATTATTAATGAGCTATTGCTTATTGTGTCTGTGCTGCAGGAACCCTCAATAATTACAAACATTTTTTTTTTCTTGCACGAAGAGTAACAGATTTCTGGAAACAGAGTCTCAAGGCCAACTGTAAAAACAGGGAACCGCTGCTGTAACCATCTTAAAATATGCGTAAATGTGTCGTAATAATGTTTTTCACAAGCTAACCTTGCTAAATGAAACTGATAAATTCACATTGTAGAAAAAAAAATCTCATTTTTACATCTAAGGCGCATTAAATTAAACTGAAGATTTATTATCCCGTTTAAAATTAGGAAACTGCATAAAAGGAAAATATTCGGTTTATTAAGGCTGTTGTGTACTAACCCTTTTGGATTCGCATACCTCAATGTTAACCTATGGAGAAAATGTGTCCAAGGATTACCGACTTGGATTGAAAGATTCATTTTTAAAAATTGTACTTCGCAATAGAGAAAGAAATATTACACCTTGAGACATATTTTTGTTATTTTTTCTTTTAAATGAAAATAATATTTTAAAATTTAAATTATTTGGGGGGGAAAATCTTGTTTGTATAGTGTGTTTTAAACGCTCATCAATTCTTTTGGTGGACGCAATATATAAAATGAATCCTGTTACAAAGTGCACAAAAGTTCAGGCTATATGAAAATTCCATTTTTATTGGATTACCAGCTGTAAATTGTAGCCAAATTTCTCCATAGTTTAACATTGAGGTGAGCGAATCCAATAGGGTTTGTACACAGCTGCCTTAAGATTCTGTCTCAAAGTTTGCTAATTAATTACGTCTGGAAGGCGTATAACATTTTCTATATTAATTTTCTGTGTAAAAAAAATCGAATGTTTCCCTGTTGTTCTTCCGCGCGATCTGAAAAATTTCGAAACTTTCAAGCACGTAGTAGTTTTTTAACCTCTGGTTATACGTCGAGTTATTGTTCTGGGTACACGTCCCTTGTTTATGTTGGCATTTCGCTTACTTGGCAACTGTCCCGAGCACACGAGCGCTCAGCATAAACTGTTATTTATTTCTTTTCCGAATCGTGATTTCCCTCAAAGAGGTTCATAAGCTGAGATTGGTAAACAGCCGGCTTCCTTCCTTATCCTCACAGGGATCACGTGAGTTGTTCGCATCAGTATTGTGTTACATAAAGAGCTGAAACTGTACTGGGGCTCCTCGCGCGAATCGAGGTTTCTACTGCAAATTGAAAGCAATGGACGTGCGTTTTACTACGATGAGTCGACTCAGCTGACGTTTTCAAGGGGGGCTCTGGGACTGAATATTTTATTAATTTGATTTATATATACATATATAGTTATTTTACACATGTTACGTCATGGATTTATTTATTTATTTATTTTCGTTACTTAAATGTGTCTTTACTCTAAAGATTATTACACGTATAAAAAAAATACTTGAGCAATTTTAAATCGTGTGTTTGAAAAATATCTAAAATTTAAAAATTTTAGTTTTCGATATTTTTGATGAAATTGTAGTTTCATATTGTTTTCACTTTAGTGCACAGTTTTAAGATAATTTCTTTTTGAGATTAATCAATGTTTTTTTTTACAAATTTTTGATCAATTTGAAGGACAAAAATTTTTTCTGCGTAATATTTACTATGCGTAAAATATTTTCAGGAATTAACTCTCTAAATATAAAATCCTGGGGATAATTTAATGTAAACAGAACAGAGAAACGCCGTCCAAAATATATCATGCAGATACCTTTTGCTTGAATTTTAGATCTATCCATTGGTTCACATCATAGCCCTTTATTTGCAAATTCCCTGTCACAGAATGGTCTGTAAAAAAACGAGGTTCACTTATAGGGTGTTTAATTCAAAGGCTTCGAATAACGAGAAACAATTTCCACCGAGACACGGCGCGTATGCAGTCAACTGTCACGTACGAAAGAACACGCTGCAAACAGGTGCAGCAGCGGTTGGGATTTTATTCAACGTCTCCGACTCACCGATTAGTCTCAGGTTCGAAGTAACAGATTCCATTCCAAAGCACTGGTTATCTTCTTTCCTTAATCGCGACAAAACTCCAGATTGCCTGAAACATCACCTGCTCTTAAATCGTGACACAATTAATAGTGTCAGCCAAAGATTAACTTACATCGATATTTACTGAAAAATTATTACGAGGAAATGGTATGACACTTGAGCTCTTTGACGTCAGGTGCTTATATAATGTAAATTTCGCGTTTTACTTCCGCCTAAATATGAATTTACTCTGCTTCACTGATTAACACTCGTTAATCATGAAAATTTCACTAAAAATCCTGAAAATTTTACAATTGAAAGCGGGATAAATTAAATCAAGGTATAGTGCTGCTTGCATCTGCTTAATATGTAATGGTGCATTCACATTGGACAGAGCTCTCTCCCCGACTCTCCTGTCAACATTAGTCACGGTAACATTAGACACGGTATTTAGAACCACCCCCATTCCAATGAACACGTGTCTTCCAGATATTCCCCCATTTAGAACCCCCCCATTCAAGCCGCCAAAGACTTCGTGTTTCTTGATCTACTGTCCCCCGCCCCCACTGTCACCATTTGACCCCCGGGACCTCGAGTTTGCCTTTGATGCAATGCATACGGACCGCCAGAGCGAGCGATCCGACGCAGGGAACAGCGTACAGAGACATAAATCACTGGAATAGGCAGAGAGCGCTGTGCAAGTCTGTACGCGCTATAAGATTTTTAACTTTTATATGTAAATTTAAAGTGAAATTTTTGTTTTTTAAAGGAAATAATGACACATATATTTGGTAAAAGCCCGAAGTCCTTTTAGAAATGTTTTAACACTAAACAGAACAGTTTACTTTCTGAAGTATAGATTACAATATATTCCGTCATAATATGTAAACAATCCTCTATTATTACTGATAGTTTTTATGGTATAAATAATTATACCAAAAAATTTACTTTATATTCAATTAGTAATCAAAAATCAGGCATGTAAAAACCAAGATGTTCAGAATTTTTGTCAGTGGCTTTTGAAAATGAGGCGTTCTTCCGGAAATTAATATGCTGATCCAATTTTTCTGTTTAAATAAATTGGAAGGTCATCTGAATAAATATTGCCTAATTAAAAAAAATATTTTTGTAATTTTAGGCAAATGATTATAATTTAAAACTTATAGAGCCGGTCGACGAGCAAGAGGCTTAGACGCTACTCTTTCGTATCCGAATCTACAGGGATCGATTCCTTTGGCAGGCATAGATGTTCGTTGTTGGCCCCTACCAGATTATCCCGTGAAACATTACCGTAAATCAGTGGTTCCCAACCTGCAAAAGTCTGCGGACCACTAAGCCAAAAATTGAACCATTTGCGGACCCCCCCCCCCACACACACACACCGATTTGAGGGGGGGGGGGGCTTCCGAGAAATATGAGGGTATAGAATATCCCTCAGGCAAAAGGGATACAGGATTAACGTACTCACATTCTAACGTATCATATTCTAATAATAAAATAATTATGTTAAACTTAAAAGAAATTTTAATTCAACACCTGATAGTCATCAGATATATTCCGCCCATCTAGTTCAATGAACATTGCTTTCAAAATCCCCATTTATTTGCAACTTTTTTATATGTGGTGCCGGACCGAGGGTCTCGCGAACCACCTGTAGTCCGCGAACCACTGGTTGGGAACCACTGCCGTAGATGAACACACAAACCAACCTTTGCGTAACGACATTTAAAGAGAGAATAAGAGATAGATTGTCTCCTTTTTGAAAATATGTTTAACTCTTTCTACTACATTCGGGAAGGAGGGGGAGGGGGGAGCCACCTTAAAGTAATTTTGAAAATGAAAATCTTCTTAGTTATTTTCAGTCAATTTGAGCCCTATGTTAGCGCATATGTTTCTTTGCCCTCAGACTTGCCAGGAGACCTATGCCCCATGTAAAACACACCCATCACAAACGATTTTGGTTCTGCGCCCCTAATCCACGAGAAAGCGGGGACCATTAGCTGTTTCTTTCCTCTGGTCTCGAACACAGAGTCGGACTCGGATTCAACCTGATTACTCTCACTCCAAAATTTTTCAAATAAAAACGAAAGTCAAAATTAATGGTTTCGAAACTGAAAGTTGCCAGCAGACTAAAGAAACCTCGCGTCTTGTTTTATGGTAAACACGTCTGTTTTCTCTTTTGATTCAAAATTTATTTGAATCTTTTCAAAACACGCTTGACCCGCGTGAGGACTTCTGTTCCTTATATGGAACAAAAGGAGTAGAAAGGAATTTCTTGTTTACGGAATTAATCCATCAAAAAGGTGTTGCTGTAGGAACCAGCTGGGGCTAGAGATGTTAAGAACCTCACACATGCTGTGACGAACGACCGTCTGTAGAGATTTAACTAGATTACATCACATCTAATTTTTCTGGTATATTCAAGTTCCCCCCCCCCCTCCCCATTCTATCCCATCTCGTGTAGAGACCTGCTCATGCCCTGGGGTTATTCCTGCATCTATTGCATACACATCATTCTGCTTAATATTTCAGTTCGCAAAGAGAAGAGAAAAATACCGCATAGTCGCCATCTTGAATTTTTTCACTCCATTAAACATCACCTAGTTAAATACCCACCAAGTCATTAAACTCCGCATCCCTTGACTTCCGTCGCCAACTCTATGTAGTATTTCACCTGCCGGTCGAAACACAGAGGCGCTGTTCTTTTTTAACCCCACCGCCGTAATTGAGGGGTTATTTTTTTATTTATTTTTTTACCTTCCCCATCCTACCCTCGGGTGGTTTTTACCTTAGTTGCTGTAATGACACTGCGGTGTGTTTAGAAATACGTTTCAGTGTTTGTTGTAATGGGATTGACACTGCTGCGGATGCAAATATGGTTACTGGGTTTTTTAAAAGGAGGAGAGGGGAGTTATTTGTTTTTCCTGCCTCAACTCGAAAAAAAATTACTAATTAAAAAAATTTTTGATGTTTTAAGTGGAACCAGTCAGGATATAATGGGCAATTCCTCTTAACAAAAAATTAGTAATTTTTAAAAAAATAAGGAATTTTTAAAAAAAATAAGGAGGGGGGGGGGGAAAACTAAGCTGCGTTTAATCTAACATCGTACACATAGCATAACTGCGATCCTTTGCGATTTATTCTCCCCTATAATTGCATGTAGCCTTATGGCAGTGATCTAGATTGCTTTCCGTACAGTGGGAGTAACATAGAATTGATAAAATAAAAAAATAATTAAAAATCATTTGCCCGTTCTATAATGAGTTTTCTTAGCCTTGACCTGTACTCAAACCAATACAGTCGAACCCCGTTATAGCGAACCCGGTATAAAACGAACTCACGGATATAACGAACGAAAAAATTTTTCCCGTCGTTTTCCTATTATACGTAATTTAATTAGCACTGTGTCAGTTTAATGTAATCCACTTTAGTCGATTTAATTCATTAATTATCATTTTTAATACATTTTATCATTTTTTAATACACCGTTACTGAATACACATTGCAACTAATGAGTTATACATTTTGTGAACTCTAGCATTTTTCTTAACGGTTCGGATAAAGCGAACCACCGGATAAAGCGAAAAAAAACTTTTGGTCCCTTGAAGTTCGTTATAACGGGGTTCGACTGTACCAGAATAGTTTGGTTTGGAGCGCTATGGCCAATTTTTGCTACACGAGAGCTAAAATAATTTTAACTGTCATTTTAAATTCAGGCATAAGAATTTTTCAAGAGTTTGCCATCAGTAATTATATATGTATTTTTCCGAGTTTTGCAGCCTGTGACTAGATTGTACTGAAATCCTTAAGTACTGTTTATAATTGTGTTTTATGAACGATGATTTTACCTATGTCAAAATAGCGTATCCATATGTTTTCTGTGTACTCTTTTTTAATGCGCTGATATTTAGTTTTATATCAAACAGGATGTAATGTAACGTAATTAAACGTCTCCGTAAGCCATTCGTTTGTTGTTTGTTCCTTTGTATGATCCTAGCGTGTCAGAGTTCGAGTACATTGTAATCTTTTAATATGTATTTGTGAGTTAAAGTCCTGCCTACTTTGCCGTCTAGTTTTCTTTGAGCATGCGTTCCTTAGCGTGTGAAACTGTAAGAGAGAGGAGGTAGTAGAGCATGTAGGAGACCCCCCCCCCCCCCCCAAATCCCTCTCCACACACGCGCGCAGACGATATCTACTCCTAAGAACTGTTGCTCGATTTAAATAGAAATTAAAGTATACCTCTTTAGAAGGCAGAAGTTGAAATAATTAAAATTAAATTCTTAGAAATGCTAACAGGCGCCTCTTCTTTCTTTCTTTTTTTTTTTTTTTTTTTTCCTTTTTTTTTTTTTTTTTTCCTTTTTTAGTTTTTCTTTCCTCGTGTCTGACCACGTGGTTTTACCCCTTTCCCCGTTTGTGATCATAGAACTGGATAAAAAACACGAAAAAGAGTCTAAAGGAAAAAAAAAATAATAGAGATTCTTTGAACTCTTGTTTCACGTCATCGTTTTTATTATCATCAAACCCCTGGGGTGGAAGTGGAGCGGAGGGTGGTGCGCACTGCAATAGTGTAATCTTGTCAAGCAACAACAAGTCAGGAGCGTGGGTTCTGTTTCATGTGAATTTAAAGGTTATGTTTCACGCCGTACTGTAACGGCCGGCTCAATGACATCCACTCTATTTGAATGCACGTTTTTCTCAATAATTAATTCCCGGAATGGGTATCATTAGTTTTCAATTAGAATGGAGATGCGATGAATTTATTTGATGTAAATATGCTTCTTTCTGGGTAATCTGGTATCTGTTATGAATGTTATTTTAGAAACTATTGCCCGAGTATTTGTAACGGGTTAGAAGATATCGGGGAATGCTTTTAAGGTCAACAGCTGGAATTGAGGCGGTTTTCCTTTGTTTTTCTATTAACTGCTGGTGCCAGCTTTCTTAGGTGAACTGTGGTGAAATCTTAGAGGATGATTTCCATAATTTACCACCAACGTAGCTGCTTGTTAGCGAAGATTTCAATGCTGTTGCATAACGGGAATGCCTTCACATTACTTTAAATTTATTTCCTTTCACTTCTAAAATAAATCTTTGGAGATTACAATTTTCGATGAGTTTATATTTCTGACACGATTTTGACAGCTATAACCTGCTTGCCTTGACAATTAGGAAAGTTTAGTCAGAAGTTCTTATATCTATTTTTCTATTAGTATTGGAAATATTCGTAAAGGTTTAGTAAAGCTCGATATAAATATATATTTGTAACAATTAATTGAGGAATATTGGGAACTCAAAACTAAATTTGTTTTATCTTGTCTTTATATTTGAAACAAGAGTTGAAATAGAGGGAAATTTAAGAAGAGAAACATTTCTTTTGCTATCAAAAATAGTTGAGAGAAAAATTCATATTGCTTATTTTTCTTTCCTTTGAATTTTTACTAGTTTAAATTATATCTGAAACAATGTATTGTAGGACAAGCACTAGTTACTCAAACTGCCTTGTATTGACTTGCCTTGATATTTTTAATTAACGGTGAAATGAATACGACTTCAGTAGGGGGAAAAATCCTTTTTTCCGAGAACAGTTAAATCTGAAGTTGTTATTGCTCATTTTTCATATTACTCTGTTTTTACTTATTTGAAAGTAGATGGCGCTATATATATATTTTTTTAATGTATTTTATCTAACTAGCAAAAGTACCCAAATGACAGTAATATTCTTTAATATTTATAATAATAAAAAATGAAATGTGAATTTTCATGATCTACCATCTTTAAAAGGTTATATCTAATAATCACTGTAAGATTACTTCTGTGAAATTTTCTGTTGCGTTCCTCACCTAATTTTATTTCGTTGGAATTTTCAGCTTGTTGGAATTCAACTTTCGTTGGAATTTTCAGCTTGGAGTAAAAGTTTTTAAATATTTTCATTAAAGCAAAAGTTACTGAGTAAAAAAAATGAGTTTTGTTCCCTTTAAAGTGAGAAAAATTTCATAAATAATATTTTTATGAATTGTGATGACACGAATTGTTTTGAATTCTTTCGTATACACACAAAAAAGAGAAAAAAATATGCAAAAAGAGCAACTGGATCTCAGAAAATATATATATATATATATATATATATATATATATATATATATATATATATATATATATATATATATATATATATATATATATATATATATATATATATTTTATACTAGCCGGGCTTCGCCCGGCTATGCTCGGGCCAAATAAACTTCTCAATCAAATTGATTGAGAGGGAGAATTTTCATAAGAGGCACTATTAATTTGCAGTCCCCCCCCCCCGTCCCACAAAACCACAAAAAGAAAAATTTGTTATTCGTATTAACACCCACCACCACCACCAGATATGATATGAGAATACCTGCATTACAAAAAGATAAAATTTTTATGTGAAAATAAATTCGGCTGGCTACTTTAGCCTATATTCCTGCAATACAAAAATTTATATTTCCTGAAATTTTGGTTATTGATGACATAATAATGCATTGCACATTGAAATTATATGTGTGCATGTATTAGGCAGAATTGCACATATCTATGTTGCGAGATATTCTGTATTCGGTTTAGTTAAAAGATAAGCAGAATTGAAATATTAAACGGGCTTCCGGAGCATATAGTATTGTGGAAAGACAAATAAACCTCTCAATAAACACCAAAATTTTCTAAATATAAATGTTTATATAAAGAAAATGTGAATATGCACTTTTAAATATTTTAGCGTGTAATCAACAAAATAAAGAAATGGTGATATATTTTATATATATATTTATATATATATATATTTGTTGAGTTATATATTTTGTATGCATAGTGATCTATAAAAATACACATGTGAGAGAAAAAGATATAATATAAAATTGCATCTCCAGTCCGTAAATAAAATTTTGAACTACGGACCCACTTGAAATTGCTTTCACATGTGAAAAGGGTTTACATAATAACTGTGATCGGTATTTATGCTATGCTGACTCACATCCGTCGAAATGGCCCAGATTTTAAAAAGAAACCTCAGGATCACTGAATCGAAAAAAGAGTTCATCATCAATCTGTTGCCGTGGTTACTAGCAACATGATAGATGCTTATGGGCACGTAGGAAACCTTTCATCATCTCTGGCGTTATGTATTGTTATGAAAACCTGTAAAATACCGCCGGAAAACATCGACCACAAATTGTGCGTCAAATCGCGGGGGATGTCCGATTTTCTTCTCGCTGACCAGAGCGAATGGGCGCGCGTCCGTGCGGTGACGCACGTCCGAATTTTCCCCCGTTTTCGAAGCCAAGGCATTCTCATCACGTTTGAACGCCCAGCTCGTTCCGAGAAAGTGAAGTCTTGCTCTACCCGCGCGCAAACCCTTCCTTTTTCCCTGAGAGAGAGCTGGTGAAAGCCTGCCTCTCTGCTTGTCCAGTGTTTGCCATAGAAATACCGTGGCGCGATAGAGCTGATGACAGACTTTGGCGATTGTGTGGTGTTGCGAGGTTTTTTGATCCGGTTTATGAGCTAATAAGTCACTCATTCGCTTATTTGCTTGTATAAATTTTGGGCTGTTAGATGCAGATTTTGATAGCACTGGATATAAAAAAGAAGTCTGGAAAAAGAGGAAGCGAAATTTCGGTCGTGTGCTTTCGTCACTAAAAGACTGCTTCGTTTTATGAGAAAGCAATGTTTTATAAAAATTGAAAATAAAAACAGATTCGTGTTGTCAAAGTGACTTTGCTGTATATATTGTGATGGGAAAATAAAACTGAAAGTCATTCAACTGAGAGAAACGAATAAAACAGAAAATAATGATATTGTTGTTTCTAAAAAGAGGATTTGATTTCGATGAACTTAATCTTTCTCTTTCTTTGTATGTCATATGTGCTCTATTCAAATCGAATTAAGAGTCTTCTTATATATATATATATATACAGTGCCGTAACTAAACAGGGGCACCCGCCCAGGGCCCACTTGGAAGGAGGGGGGGGGGGCGAAAATGCTGTATTTGTTTTATTATTTTCCAAAACCTAATTAATTAAGGGGCCCAATGCAAATTCTTGCCCAGGGCACATGAATGGCTAGTTACGGAACTGTACATATTTGTGTGTATATATATATATATATATATATACATATATATATATATATATATATATATATATATATATATATATATATAGAGAGAGAGAGAGAGAGAGAGAGAAAGTCGGTCTGTCTTGTTATGGGTACTAATTATCTTTTAATAGTTCCTTTAATTATGAGTTTGTCATAATTTTCTCGTGTACAGTTATAAATTCGTCCGTACATTTAGGGACGACAAAATTGGAAACGAGGAAACGTAGGAGCTGAGAAATGGGAAAAGAATATCGATTATTGCCCGACGAAAGATTTTCTTGCAACTAAAAGTTTTTCAAATTATTATTTGATCTTTTGAATAACAAGTTATAACATTAAAAAACCCATAAAATAGTAATAAGAATAAAAATTATGAGGAAATTATCAAAAAAATTAGAAAATTATCATTTTTTTTTATTATTTGATATTTAAAGTAATAGTTCGATTACTCTTTTATTATTTGATATTTAAGGTAACAATAGACATACATATCTTAAAATAGAGAACGAGATAAAACGGGCATTATAAAGCGTCCTCAAAATTATATGGAGAACCGTAAAATGCTTTCTTCCAAATCACACAAGAGGAACACATTTTAAAGCAATAAAGGTAGCCTATCCACAGAGAAAACACAGCACCCTTAAAAACAGCTATAATTTGGTTTAAAAATTAAATATAAGATTGTGCGTGTCTTGGAGAACGTGTTTCGTTGCTAGAAGTGTCATTTGTCAAACGTGTATAACATTCAGAAACAGATTGTCAAGATGATTTATAATAGTATTTCCCAACTGGTTTAAACTGTTGGAATATCAAGTAAAATTCTAATCATAATTTAGCCCTAAAACACTAAAACTCGCTGGTGGTAGTATCTGCGATTTTTTTCTTTCTATTATCCTTTGTTTAGAATATGAAAGCTCTGTGACTTTTCTTTTGTTTTCAACATGGGACAATGTCACGTTTCATCAGCTGTTAAGCTAATACGTACAAATAAAAGTTTAAGGTTGTGGTCTGGGTTCATCCCTGCCTGCCCGCTTAATTGAAGATTACTCATTTGTGTTCATTAGCGTGAGTAATCATCGGTTAAAGAGTAGAGTCAGTACGTTCTTTACTCTGCGAGCGACCTTTAATCTCCTATCATATGACATGGGTTTTGTTGACATCAGTGTTTGATGGATAAAAGATACTACTTTCATGATCATCCCCATTACGCATTAGCTGATTTAAATTGCTTTTTCTTCTTATTTTTTCCCTCGCGTTTTTGCCTGTGAATTAATATTTAAATTGTTGGCATCGTGTTTCAGCAACAGTGCTATGATAAACGAGATACACCAGTTTCTGTTATTTAACCCGTTACCTGCAATTGGCTATTTTGGGGAAAGTTTAACTAATTCGGAGGGGGGGGGGGAGGATTTGTTGATATTTAGCTTCAAGGCCTTTTTGGCATAAACTCTTTATTGATAAACAGAGTTCGGTTAATAATTGTATTTTGATATCGATAGCAACAATTTTCTTTTGATTTTCTGCTGGTTAAAGTAGTTCTAATGGAAATTTTCTACGCTAAAATGTATCAAAATTGTTTTAGTCATTATCTGTACTCAGTTTCGTCTTATGAGAAATTATTTCCACTGGGAAATTTTTTTTTCAAGGGTTAAAGGTGCAATAATTACTTCGTTGCAATTTTTATAGTTCAATCAAATTTTTCTTTCGTTATTCCTTGTTTAGCAGAATATAATTCCTGTTGTTGTTGCTAATGCCCCCTGGTTGTAGGTTCCATTCACCAGGTTCTAATAGGCTATTGGGCTGAAAGGGGCGACTCCTGTTTTGAATTAGCACCACAAGGGTTGGAGTCCGACTTGGCTAAATGACCGGTCCCGAAATTTTGAACCGAGTCAAGTGACGAGACCGGAGCACTTGACACCGCACCTCCAGAGGTAAATTTGAGAACTTGGAGGACATTGCAGCCACGACCGATTTTACGTGCCCCGGCCACCATTAGTGAACACGGCGGTGGATTTGCAGCGACGAGCATCGAGCCAGGGACGTTCAGATAACTGGCCCGCTGCTCTTGCCAACTGGGCCACCGCGCTTTTAATCAAATGTAATGCACTTATAAACCGTTGATTTATTTTTGGATGCATAAGCAGTTGGATATGTACCCTAATTGCCGTTTGGATGAAGACTAAAACATAACTTATGCATAAATAACACAGAGCACAGCCATAATCGCTTTCTAGTTGTTTTTTTTTACTCCCGATTTTGAAGGAGCTATTTTCATTTGTATGTTGGGCTGCAGATGAAAACTTATCACTGAAATTATCCGTTTTTCTGCGTTTTAGGGCTTCTGTTTCCCCCGACCCTAGTTCCCCATTATTATGCCATTATCAAACGAATAACGCCAAATTGTAATTTTGTATAATCCGGTTAATGTATCCAGATATACGTATACAAATATATCTTTATAATTTTACCCTATATTGACAGATTATTATTCAGTAAAAAAATCTGTTTATATTGGTTTAATTATTAGAAATTTAATTATTATAATTCGGTGCAGTTCACGTGATAAAAGAATGCATAATAGGCAGTGATTTCATGTTAATCCCTAATTTTAAAAAAATTAACCAATCAAATAACGTTTAAATAATCTTTATAATTGAAAATAAAATCAACCTCTCAGTACTGCTATCGAGTTACGCATACTGAGTTTTCGAAATCCAGTTAAAAATTTAATTTGTTCCCTGGAAAATTTTCGTTTTGTATCTGTCAACTGGTTACGTATCGCGCGACAAGGTTATCCATCAAGACTTGTTCCGAACACATTTCTAAATATCTCCCGTCCCGAATTTTAAAAGCGAAACCATCCCGCCCCAGTTTTTCATTAAAATGTAAATAGCCTGGAAGCAGAAGGCATTTCAGTTACAATCAGGGGGTTTTCTTGGCGATAAGCCGCTCCCATAAATCTCGGCTCGTTTTTTTCTGGTGAAAAGAAAACGGCGCTTAAAACCGCGCGCGCGCTTTATTTCCGCTGATTCAGAATTGAATTGCCGGGAGTATTTGTCATCAATGGCGGACTTAGGGGATCGCGTATCAGTGGAAAAAATGCAAATAATAGGTTATTGTTCTGTCAGCGGCAGACGCAGAAAAAAAAAAAAAATCGGCTTATGATGACTGTCATGGATTATTTTTAGCTTTGTGCGATCGGTTTTTAAATAAATGTTCTTTTTTATTATTATTTCTTTGCCCTTTTTCGCAGCTCTGTAATTAATCTTAATTAAGCAGATAATTAGCAGAAGTTAAATAGAGGTTTTTGTTATTTTTTTCCTTTTGGCTGTGAATGTCATGTTCGTGTTTCTATTTTTGTGTGATTATGCGTATCGTTCTTAGTTGCTTAGCTGAATTATTCGAAGTTCGGAAACGATACCTACTGGAGTTTTGAGATGGAAGTTCAAGGGATGGGAAATATGGAAAAGCTGGTAGTTCGTAAAAGAAAAACAATGAAATTAATTAAATTTTCGCTCGTAAATTTTGAGAACTGTATCAATGTGTAAATATTAATATAATGCTGACGATATATGTTAATATTTAATTTCTTGTTCAGGTAGTTGAGATCAAAATATATGAAATTTTTTTCGTTTGTTTGTTTGTTCAAACTGCATAATTTTCAAAACAATATTTAGTAAATATAATATGTAAAGTTTAAAAAATAATAATAATAATAAATGGGATTGATATACTTAACTAAATATTGTATTGTATTGTATACTATAACTAAATATTGTATAAATCTCTTTAGGTGTGACTTCCTAAACAGATATTTTGATTATCGTGTTCATTTTATAGCACTCTGTGGATTCATTTTGAAATTTAATCGAATTGTCATCTAGCAGTTTTAGTTTCACAAAAGCTGAAATCCACAGTTACACTTATGTTCACAGTTTTAAATTATTATTATTTGTTATTTTTATTTTTTTATATTTTTTCTTTTAAACATTTCTGTGCATATTAGTCTTTTCACGACGTTCATCGTAAAGTAAGCCCCCCCCCTCCCCCCCCCCCAAAAAAAAATAAATAAATAAATTTAAAAAAAAAATAAATAAAAAATTATCGTGTATGTTTCCTGAACAGATATTTTAAAGGCAATAAATCTAATATATTTTATTCAAACATTTTAAACATCTCTTAATTTGTGCATTCCTCAAAATGGTCGTCGGAATTTTATTACAAAAAGTGTTGGGTAAAAAAACAAACAAACAAACAAACAAAAAACAAAAAAAAACCCGGAAAAGCTATTAAAAAATTACTCGTTGGAATGTACTTAATACCATCAAAAATTATTTTCGTAAAATTCCATCAAAACATTCGCATACGCTTGCATGTGTTATTCAGTAATTTGGAAAGTTGGTATTAAATGTGTGTTTACTTTATTCCTTCCGTGAGGTAATAAGAGATTTCTGAGAATCGGCGTTTTGAACCTGGCCATAAAGAGAGTGACAGTGTCGGTAAACCCCCTTTGATAGTTGCCGATCTTGTAATTACGGATGGGGTGTTCTTTTAATACCCGGAAAAGCGGGGCGGAGATCGAGCTTTCAACAATGTTGCCGGCAGGATTTGTAAGCAGACTTGAATTGCAAGATCTAATCGAATTATGTGGTTAGGCGAGAAACTGTAACTTTTTACAAAGTATTCGGTACCAAAATCTTGAACTTTGGTCTCACACGGTAACGAGTTTACCGACTAACTCCTGTGGCTTAGAGATTTATCCTTGTTGTACCTATTTAACAATCGTCATATCTGATAATTTCCAGCTGAAAGAGGATTGCTTTCTCTGGTATTAATATTATTGCATTTAAAGGATATAGATTTACATAAAATATATAGATTGACAAATCTTTACTTTAAGACTTTATGAATCTTTACTAAACTCATGGCGCAACAGTCCGCTGTGGACCAAGGCCGGCGGTACCCATCTCCGCTTTTTAGACCGTGGGCTTGGAGTGTCATACAGCATATGTCTCAGTCAGGTGATCAACCTGACGTGGGACCCCCAGAGTTTAGTTCCCAAGCATGCTTAGTCCTCATTTTATCGACCCACTCAAGTTATGAAAGGCTGAGTCGACCTTGCCCAGTCGCAAGATCGAACCCTGGACCCGTGGGATGGCAGCTTGACGATTTTAACCACCACGCCACCGGGAGTCCGTATGAATCTTTAGAGATAATTATTCATCTTAAATAATCTTATAGAACTTTGTTTTTCTTATAGAATCTTATATGTTAATCTTATAGAATATGTCTTTTCCATATTTAAGGCAAACAAAAAATAACTATTATGGCATTATGGGGCAGTAGTTCTTAGCTTAAAGTTAAGGTAAATCTCTGCAGTAAAATAACTACAACCATCTTCAGCTAGCTTAGAAGAAATGGGTGATATAGAATGGAAGGGTAAAAAAATTATATCGTTCTTTTAGTCAGGACTTGCCAATGCCCTAAGACGTATCCTTATTTGAACAGTCGATAAATTCAATTAACGTACACTTCCATACTTGCCGTACTGAAATGTATTCTCTAATGATCAGGAGTAATTCGAAAGTCGTCATGAAGCCTCGAGCTCTCTGAAATCTTTTCAGTCTAATTATAGTTTCTAATCCAATAATTATGATAACAATGAAGTATAGCACTGAATAGAATTGTAGCAAGTGCTGGGGAATTATACAATGACCACAAAGCATTATGTGCATAGATGAATAAAAAGAAGAGAAAAAAAATAAAGACAACTTTTCTTTCAACTGGGAGGTGAAAAAATAACGCATCCTCCTCTCTAGGTGGTTGTTGTGCCCCCCTCTCACCTGAGGGGGAGGGGAGTAATTTAAAAAGATGCTCATCTCTAACCGGAGTTGATAAATGAAAGGTTACTTCTCAAGTCACCTCTGCAAGGTCGTTCTACAACCGGTCTCCTACCCCCCATACCTCTCTGCCTTTAGCCGGGCTACATAACCGTGTATCACGCATCTGCAATTCCGCCTTCTGTTTCTTCAAAGGAACCTGCTGAGCGAAGAATGCCGGGTATTTATTCCAGCGGAAATGGCAACAGGCCTTTTATAGAGCGGAGCATGTTTTTTTGATTGAAGATTGCGCGGCGCAGTGTCTTCCGGGAATTGTGATGCCTTTGCGGCAGTGCCGACAGGGTTCGGTTCCGAAAATTTAGGCAACAGTGTGCGGTTGCACCTAATTGTTAGGAGAGGACCTTGATGATTAATGCATTAATTATTATCAGGAACCAAACAGGACACAGGAAGAGCATGAGAAATGCATACATTATTAAGGCGCCCGATTTATGACAAATTATGAGGTTTCTTTCTAAGTCAAGAGTCCGAGAGCAAACTGTAAACACCAAACCAAAGTAATTGACTTTTCGGTTTTTTACCTTTCTTTGTGGTGTTATCCAGAGGGTTTTTTCGTTTCTTAGTTAATGAAGTGTAACATTGGGATTACCTTTTCCTTTCTATCAGTTTCCTCTAACTCCCAGAGAGGGTTAACTTCGCTCCCACCCCTTTGTGGTTGTCCTTTTGTCAGTGATTTGTGCATTATGGGTTTGAAAAAATTTACATGAGACGTATTTCTGTTACATGCATAATTTTTTTTTTTTTCGAGTAAATTCTTCAAATTTTGGGGAAAATGATTTCAAGTTAACTTGCCAATTTCAAAAATATCGAATGGGGTAAAAATTATTCGTTATTTAGTCTGTGTTACTAGGTCACTTTTAAAAGTTTTTTCAGACTCATGGTGACAGCAATATTGTCTTTGCATTATTTCTGTCAGCGTGAATGAAATCTCCCCAAACAAATAATAACATGCACGTGGGTTGTTTGGGGATTTTTTTTTCCCCTAACGTTTTTCTAGCTTGATGTATAACTTGAAATAGTTTTACGGATAATGGGTTTTCGAGATTATTCCGCCCAAAATATTTTTCCATCATTAAGACTAGACCATTTCTCTCTTTATCTCTCCTTTTACTTTTAATGGTATTTGTAACGGTCTGTATATAAAGATGGAGCATGCGTCCATGGCTTTTTCGAAAGCATTCCACATCTGAGGATGAACCCCGTGTCAAAAATTATATACTAAAAAATATCTTTTGAACTATTTTGAAGTACACTACAGTTGAACCCAGTTATAACGAACTTCAAGCGACCAAAGACTTTGTTCGCTTTATCCGGTGGTTCGCTCTATCCGAAACGTCAAGACAAATGCTAGAGTTCACAAAATGTATAACTCATTAGTTGCAATGTGTATTCAATAAGGATGTATTAAAATAATGATAAAATCTATTAAAAATGATCATTAATGAATTAAATCAACTAAAATCGATTACATTAAACTGACACAATGCTAATTAAATTACGTACAATAGGAAAATGGCGGGTCCAAAATTTTCGTTCGTTATATACCGGGTTCGCTATAACGGGGTTCGACTGTATAATGATTGACTTTCCATGTTTTAGTTTGTTATTGAACATTTCTATGCCATTTGGACTTATTCTTGGCCACTGGTAGACAACGTGTTAACCCTATTTTCTTTGAGTTAACAGCTCATATTTAGCAAACAGCCAAGCACAGCCTGCTTAATCTCATGTTGTTATAAAAGAGATTTCATGTCGGTATTTAAAGGGTTATATATAATAATTCAATATTTCTGTTAAATGATTGTCACTGAAATCTTTTATCGCTTTTTCATCCATATATAATCAAGATCAGCGAAACCAGTACAACATATAAACTCATTTAATAACTTAAAAGACCTGATATCATTTAATAGTATACTGTAGAGTAGATTTCTAATAAAAAATGGTTCATGCATATTTATCAAGACCTCATACAAGAGAGTAACCCAATGGGTTACAGTGTAAATGCCATACTTGTTAGATCTGTGGTGCATTTATTTTCAAGTTATTTCTGCCTTCGCGTGGTCGGTCATATTAAGGGAATTGTTTGAGGTCATATTAAGGGTTTGTTTCAGAGCGCTGTTTTTAATGAGATTGGTCTACGAGACGGCTAATAATAGAGTGATTAGTGTCCCGTTAACTCCAGACATCTTTTCCCCATTAACTTCAGCCCTCGTAAGACCAGCGACCAGTAATTTCACTTGGATCCCTGTCAAAAGGAGTGCATTTTCATTTTCTCTGAAATCACACTTATTAACATCAGACAGACCCTAGATCATAATCCGAGGACGTGAGAATCCAATAATGCGAGTCATCTAAAAATGTTCTCATACATGTATTCGGAAGAAGAAAAAAAAAAAAAACATCCGGTGGATGAGGAAGGGGACGGGACACAGTTTCTGACGAGGATATCATGAAGGGTATTTAGTTTAAAACATTGTAATTGTTATGTGAAGAACCTAATTTTCAAGATGGTACTTTCGTGTGTTCTCCCTCTGCTTACGCCCCTTGGTATAAACGCCCCTTTTTAAAAAATATTTTCTGTTCATTCCAAGAAATTTGATTTCTTTCTTTAAATTTTTATCCTGTTTCTAATACAGTAGAGTCTCGATAATCCGAACTTCGGTAATCCGAAGGTCCGCTTAATCCGAAACCAAAAGTAAAAAAAAAGAACTAAGGTTACAATAAAACCACAGTGATACTAAATAATATGAAGTATATTTCTGAAAATTGCAAGAAAATTCAAAAAAATTATTACTGAACTACTTTGGATTGAAAAAATCTTTTTTTTTTTTTGTCTTCGAAGAGAAGAATACCTCTCTAATTACGCCAACGCGATACCCTCTGCTCCCTGTCACCCTCTCCTTCACCTTCATTCTCGTCTGAGACGTTAACAGGTTCTTTCAAAACCATTTCAACAATGTACTGATCGTTTAAAATTTCACTGTACTGTACTTGGCAGCGTTCCGCTCTCTTATCACACATTTAGTCCCGAGAATTGGTAACGTTTAGACAGACCTTATAAAATAAACTGTGTAATCACACGTAATATGTAATATTTATGTAATCACATGTTATTATGTAATTTAAGTTTACTTTAAGAATGATTTCGCTTAATCCGAAAAATTCGTTAATCCGAAAAGGGTCTGGTCCCAATCATTTCGGATTATCGGGACTCCACTGTGTAAGTCCTAAATGCATTAAGTTTTATTTGCCCTTTGTACTGATGACTATTTTCAAATTGGTCTAGTCTACCTCGCAACTTTTATCTCGTTTAAGAAAACGTGCCTTGGCATTAAATTTACTGTTTGTTCCGTCCGCAGGCAACCCCCACCTCCATTTGAAGTCTGTCGCATCCCGGGCAAGCCGCAGTCGCAGCAGTTCCCCGAACGTGGATATTCTCAACTTTCGTGTCTCCGCAGAACCACCAGTTTCGAGCTGGAGTGAGCCGTACGAAACCATCAAGAAGGAACAGCAATGGAACCCCATCGAACTCAACCCCGTGAAGCAGGAGAGCCCAGTCACATGTGCAACCAGTGTGCAAGGTGAGTAGCTTTTCAACTGATTCAGAATAATCTGAAGGCATCATTCGATATTGTTCTTGGGCGGTTTCAAGATTTGTAAAGTGTTTTTTTTTTTTTTTTTCCCCGATAGATTGCCTACCACTTCTGACGAAATGTTACTGCATACTCAGAATTACATTAATCAAATTTGTTGAGCAAAAAGCAATTTGCGCACAAAAACTGCCTCTGTAATGCACTTCATTCGGCTTCTATAATTAAGTCCTTTCCGAAAACAATAATCAGTTACAGTATTCGAGACAGGCAAGAATTTCTGGATAAGTCTTGCACGTTTCTCTTAAATGCACAGCTTTATTCTTGTGCAACCAAGTACAAAGACTATATCCAAGAACTCACGTTGTGTAGGCGATATGCCAGTGGGCAAATGAACATTATTGGAAACCTGAAGCTAATGTTACTTACGCGACACTCTTCTTAAGCTAGATATAAATAGTTGGTTTGTTTGAAGTTCAAGTTGAAGGCCATTTGTTAAATCTAGAAAATATGTTGTACACTTTAGACGTTCTTGTTTTCGCATAGAATCGTACTTCTTTTTTTTCTTTTTTTAAGAACTCTCGCTTCAATTTCTAAACAGGGAACTTGAAGCTTAGGTATTATTAGTCCTTAGCTTGATACTTTGACTTGAACATCCTCAGGAGATATTATCTGATATTTTAAGGAAGTCTAAACTGATACCAAGACGTATCAGATTTCAGATGACGACGAGATAGTTATTATTAAACCTCCAACCGCAAAACCAACTCAAAATGCAAGATTTGTACTATGAAGGTAACGGGTCATTTCCTAATACCTCAGACACCCCCCACCTCCCATCCCCAAATGGAGAGGGTCAAGCAAAAATCTTTGAAAAATAGTGAGTAATATTTAGTTACTCGCCATCAAAAAACTCTAAATGTGATTAAATCTTCCGTAGATTTTGGCGAAGAGAATGAATCACACATAATTCAACACATAATTCTTTTCTTTAACTATTGCTGAGGCCGCTGGGAATTTATATAACATCTAAATAATATATTATTCTTCAACATATGGTGCAGTAAAAGGAGGGAAAAATCTGTGGTAATAGTGAAGTCTTACACAGTCTAAACAGGTATACTGCATTTTACATTAAATATGATATTACTCAATGAGATTCCTGTACCAATATAATAATTGTTTGAAGTATCGTGTGCCTAATAAGGTCTTAAAAATTTTTGTTGACATTTGCATAATAACTATCAAAATGACAGAGAGTATACGCTAATCTGTAAGTTACTTTCCGCAGTTTTAGAGTCAGGTCTAGTTGCAAACTCCACGCGGAAACTGTATTATAATAACAGCAAGTCTGTCGTTATAAATAGCACTACATATAAGTGGAGTCGCGAATTGAGATGTATTAAATCTGGCATCTGGCTAGATCAGAATCGCGCTTAAGAAGAATCTTTTAATGAGATTTTATTTATCACTTTTGCTGCTGTGCGAGTTCAAAATTAGTTGTATGCAGTCACGCCACACCCCCAAATCCACCGCTGCTTTCCAGATCACACCACCTTATTTATTTGCCTTTCAAATTATACAGTCGCTCGTATCGCAGACGCATTGCCCTATACCTGCTTTGCGAGTTGCAGGTGAAGGGCCTGCAGGTAGGAAGACTCCACCGCCCAGAATGAATGTTTTCGTTCGAGCGGCGGTTCTTGGAACTTTCTTGGCCCCGACGGATATGTTTTCGACGTCTCCCGCGAGCAAAAGTGGGTCAACCGGCTGGATTTCCCTGGGATTAGGTAAATAGGTTGATGGGCGAGAAATGACCGAAAGTCACTGGTGTAAGAATAGTCTGACATTGCGTATCCTGTTGTGGTCATCTCGCCAACAGTCCCCTGTCACTCGCTTTCGCGTGACGGCTCATTATTTGAAAACGTGCTGCCAGGTGAATGGCTCTTCCAGATATATCTGGCATGACGCCATTCTGACGTAATTAGTACTCTCCCGAGAATTACATAACGGGGATGTAGGTGATAAATGGAGGAACGTAACCATTCTCGATAATAACAAAACGGGTGTTATCTATACTTACACTGCGTTTTTCTTTTTTATCACTGGGTGTATCTGATAGAGGCATCTAGTGAAACGTTTATAGAACGTTGTAAAATGATTCGTCATTTCAGGGCATTTACTATCTATACTTAAAACTGTGGAGCAACCACGAAGCGAAGTGTTGAAGTGGATAAAACAAAACCATGAGCCCTAAAAATCTACAGGGGAAAGAAAGCGAATTATTTTACCCCCCCCCCCAAAAAAAATTAATTAATTAATTAATTAAATAAAATCTTCTGGAAAGAGATTCTATTTGCGATAGTGCTTAGAGAATAATTTTTTTTGTTGCCCCCATCCTGTACCAATTAAATATGTACAAAATGTCATCCAAATATATTAGCAATAATAGAAATATCCTGAAGTAACAGTCTGAATTTCCTTTAGGCTTCTTGCTTTTACGTGTATTAGAATGTACAAGATGGAAAAGCCTGTTGTAAACCAAAATGAAGAAAAATCTTAAATATAATTAAAAAATATTTTCATCTCTGGGCAAGCGCACCATGTGGCTCACACCTATGCAAAATAAATAAATAAATAATAATAATAATAATAAAATAAAATAAATATATATATATCAAGCGGAATAAGGTAAAACTGATAACCTCTGAAGTGACTAAGGTGTTAGATTGTATTACTTCGTTTTCAGTTGTTTACTTCGTTCAGTTGTATAATTTTGCTGTGCAAAATTATACAACTGAATTATACTACTTCTTTTTCTATGTATCTGTATTTTGCACAAGAGATTTTGGTTACTATCAGATCCGAAGAAGTTTCATTGGGAGATTTTCGCCGGGTTCAGAAAATCATTAAATTAGACAAAGATTCTTGTATGGACTATAGAATTTATTAATAGGTAATAATCTTGAGGCGTGCCCGTCATTGATCTACGGAATCTTACCCCCCCCCCTCGCCCCCCTTATTTTCCGCCCTTCTCTTCGGCCTCATCCCTTACCCATTTAACATTCGCCGAAGAGACTGCCGTAACCGCATTATATCATACTGTATCATCCTGGATATGTCCACATATGTGCGCCTTGACATTTAATTTCGAAGGGAAGCTCGGCTAACGGATCCTCGCGCGCGTTTGACTCACTCGCTCTCTGATAGCTTTCCCGCTAAAAAAGACACATCATAATCCGCTCAGAATGTCACCGTTTGCGCAACGCGAGTTTCATTGCCCCGTTTATCCTGAAGTGCTATTGGAGTCGGTCGATCCAACACAAACGCTGAAGTGTTAGCTTGTATTTCTGCAATTTCAGTGGTATCATTTTGCCACCACATCTCTCCATATCTAGATGATTTTAAGTTACTATCAGATCTGATCGAGTTTGATTGGATTTTCTTCAGGTTCAGAAAATCATCAAATTAAACAGAAAAAAGATTCTTATCGGGAACAGTGGCGTACCCGCAGGATTTTATCTTGGGGGGGGGGGGGGGGGGGGGGGGGGCTGAGTTGAACGGAAAAAAATATTTATAATGCTTAATTCAATATTTATAATGCAATTTCTATTTCTTTGAAGGGGGCAATACGCAGGGTCCCTTGTCCCACCCCCTGGATGCGCCACTGATTGGGAATATAGAATTTATTAATAAGCAAAAATCCTAAAGCGTACCTATTATAGAACCAGGGAATCTTAAACCCCCTCCCCCTCCGCTCATATTTTCCCTCGTTCTCTTCGGGCCCCATCCCTTACCCAGTGGCGCACATAGATTTAATCTTGGGGGGGGGCGAGTAGAACGGATAAATATATTTATAATGCAAATTCAATATTCATAATGCAATTTCTATTTCTTTGGGGGGAGCAGGGCCCCTTGGCCCACCCCCTGGGTACGCCACTGCCCTTACCTATTTAACATTCGCTGAAGAGTATGCCATAACCGTATTATATCATACTGGATACGTCCACGTATGTATGTCTTGACATTTATTTCTAAGGGAAGCTCGGCTAACGGATCCGCGCGTGTTTGACTCATTGGCTTTCTGATAGCGTTCCCGCTAAAAAAAAAGACTCATCATAATCCTCTCAGAATGTCACCGTTTGCGCAACGCACGTTTCGCTTGCCCCGCTTATCTCTGAGGTGTTGTTGTAGTTAGCCGGTCGATCCCTATGCAGATAGATACGCCGGCTTTTCTCGTGCAGGCGGGCGAAAATAAGGTATCTATCGACATCTCCGCTCAGCTCACCTCCGCACGAGCAGCGCGTGGGCGTACGTCATGTCTGGATGACCCACACTTGCTTTTGCACACCGGAAGTGACATTCTCTCGAGGCTGGCAAAAATGAAGGTGGAGGACGTTTGGGGAGGAATGTCGGTTCGATAAAAGTGAACTGGTTCTCTTTCTCACTCACTGCCTTGTAATGCTTGAATAGGTGTTTTTTGAGTGGCGAGATTGGAAGAAAGAGGTGAAAATCAAATAGATAACTGTCGGGTGACAACAAATAGTAAATTAAGCGTACTTTTTTTAAAAAACCACATTCTGTGCGCTCTTTTAAATATTACGTCATACGTTCGATGTGTATTAATAGTAATTATATTGGTTAAAGACTGCTGCGGGGGACTTAATTTGATTGCGGTACATTCTTACATACAATATGTATGTGAGCAAACGTAAAAATTGGAAGTATAGCGTATTTAGCCTAAGAAGCAATATGGAGGCAAAAATATATAAATATTGGTTTAGTTAGTTTATAAAGTTATTCGGTCAGAATGAACACTATAAATATAAAATTGTAAATTAATTGAATCGGTCATTTTAAAAAGGAGTCCTCTCCATTTTTTAAAATTTTTCATGAGGAGCAAAGAATTATAACTCGCCTTCATGCGTTATTAGTTAGACTAGATTTAGTATTTATTTTAGTGTTTATAAGGTATCAATCCTGATGCAAAAATATAATTTGTTAATATTTTTTTAAACTTGGGGGAGGGGGGGGGGCAGAAAAGTGGAGATGACTCCTTTTCAAAATGCCCGATTCAATTATACATAAATTTACTTTTAAATATGACATACTATACTCCTCCAGGCTATGCCTTGCTGAAAAGCCCATAATATGGCAAAACATAGGTCTAAGCTTGAGGTGTATGTATTTTCATTTGGCACCGCCCAAGAGAGATTGCTCTTGGTGATTGATTTTGCTGTAAAATATTGATCTTTCAAAAAAGACATATTAGTATTTTCTCTTACACTTATAGCTTCAAAATACTTACGGAATTCATGTTACCATTAATTTCGTTCATGAAATGTGCATGTATAAAATTTAATGTTACTTCTTAATGCTACGTTTGAAATTTGCTATGGAACTTTCTTTCGCGATTCTGATTATTATTTAGGAACAATATTGGTCTTTTTTACAACTAACTTTCTGCAAGAAGATCGGATTCATTACGTTTTTTTATTGTTATTATTACTTTTTTTATTATTATTTATTAGTATTATTATTATTATTATATATCATCTGTACGTGGTGGGCTTCAAGTATCTGAACAGTTTCTTGATTATCCCATTGTATGGAGATGAGAGAATGTTGACACAATTTACTTACTTATGATTATTCCGAAATACATTCTTTTACCAAACATAGTCTTCCTACCTACACCTAAATTGGTTATCTGTCCAAAGTGCATCGTTTTTTTTTTATTAAAGAGGAACTCATTAATTCTTTATAAAGTCTACTTTATATTTCCTGTGGGCATTTCAAGTTTGTTCAACCTAGAGATACAATCTGCAGACTGTTGCAATATTTGCCATACAGGTTTTTTTTAAACTAATTAATTTTTTGTCTATTGTTAATGTGAAAATAATATTCCTTTAGTGTGTATAGTCAATAGGTTTGCATACTGGTAAAGGTTATTTTCATACATAAGTATTTAGAAATATGTTATCAGAAACTCATTTTAATATTCTTAACTTGGACCCAAGAAATTGCCAATACGTGGGGACTCCCCCCTCCGTCCATCTTAGATCAGAATTCATTTCATTTGTACCTGTTTTTCTGTAAGGCTTAATACGACATGTTTTTTTTTTCTTCTTAAATTAGATATGTACTGATTTGGGCATTGCACTGGATATTCTTGATTTATGTCGTCTATTTTTGACTATGACCATCCTCAAACTAGCGTATTTTTACAAATTGCGTGAGTGAATCGAAACTACGGAATTCTTCAATAGAGCCATTTTAAAACCAGGCTGAATTTCGGAGTGTTTCATAACCCCTGCTGTTTTACCATTTCAAATAAGCCTGTCTTCCGAATTTAACATGTCTTGTTTGAACAGGAATAGATTTGTTTGATGCGTACTGGAGAGTTTCATTGACTAGTCGGAGATATCTTTTGTGGTATGCAACGGAATGTCGAAAGAGAAGACATGGTATCTGTTTAGAAAACATTGGAATATTTGTCAAAATTTCTTACTGGGTATATCAAAAGTAACCTTTTTCATTTCCCTCCCAGCTGAATGATATGTATACCCACAGTGTGCTTGATCTTAACTCTAGGAAAACGAGATTTTCGCAGTTTCAGAGGCATTCATGATCTAATGACCATGTTTCCTGTGCAAAAAAAATGATCCATCCACTGATTCTCCTCAGATGGGCGTGTTTTATTCAGCAGTCGCCTTTCATCTCTTCAAATGCTGTAATTGATTTGAATATGGCCCAAACTGACTAATCTGCGGTGATATCCGAAACATTGGCGTCTAATCGTCTTTACCTTTTTCGCTTTAGTTACTTTCCTTTCACGCAACATCCTCTTGAGACTTGTGTGGCACGTGGCAAAACCACCCATTTTTTTACAAGCCCTGTGCGGTCAATAATTCCAGATGCCTTAGGACCGGTTTTTTTATGTCAGAAAATGTTTGCCACGTAAGGGGAGGACTCACTCTTTATGTATTTCCCGCGCTTTTTTTAGAGGACGAGATGTGGTTTGAATCCGGCAGGTCGAATTTTGTCGATAAATTCAGTGTTCCGCACCTGACGCATTAGTATATATAGATTTTCGGGAATATTATGCATTTTGTATTTCATTCACCGCGTGCATCAGTACTAAATGGAAACAAATCAGGTTTGCTTCCGAAATGTGGTTTTTATACATACATCCGAAATATCCGAGGTTAAAAACATTTAGTAAACAGTCCTATAAAAAGATATTCAGTTCTCCCTACCATTACGTTTGGTTTTTTTAACATCATTACTTTTCTTTTTGTTTGGTGTTGATGAAGTTGGTGAAAATGATGTAAAATTGATAGCTTCTTGAGGAGAGTGGGAGGGTCATGTAGAATTCCAACACTCCAAAAGAGAATCTTTGTGAAATGATTTCGCTACTAAAAATCATCTTTAAGCAGCATTAAGTCCTGACCTATTCACAGTGTATTATAGTTATCTGTTAAAGAGAAAATCCTTAATTCTTCATCTTAAACGTCTATTTAGTGCTTAATATCTATATACATTCACCATTTGCCCAGTTACTGTCGAGGCTAGAGTTACCTCCGCATTTTCCCCCCGCATGCATCGCTGAAAAGACATGAAATTTATTTCATTTTATAAAAATAGCACGCTAATTTTAAGAATTAAATCATAATTTTTTATCTCGGTAAATAGGAGGTAATTTAAATTGATTAGCCGAGTTTGACATGACAGGCTGAAGAATCTAACTTTTCTTCTTGCTGAAATTATCCGGAACTCATTAACGATCTGATAAAATTAAATAAAGTTACGGTTGTAGGCTGAAGAGCTTGAAAGTACAGATTCCTTGCTTCGATGCAACATATATGAAATTTCAAATACATGGTAACATTTGGATCTTTATATATCCGATTATTGTTTTCCTGGGCAATCTTTTTCTGCTTATGTTTTCTAAGGTTTTAACATTTATTTTCAAAATTAATGCGTTATTGCTCTTATTTTAGAGTCTTAACTTCGACCGGCAAAATCACACGAGAATGCTCTTGATTACTGACCACATCAAATAGCGTTTTAATGAACAATGCATATATATATAAATGAAAAAAGAAACAAACGAAAAAACACATTCCTTTTGTTTATCTAAAACGTTTTTCCACTCTTCAAGCCGAAGCAGGGATGCATGAATAGCTTAAGAGCAATGCAAATGCCGACAATGGTGCAATCCCATTTGCTCCTTTTTCTTATACTCCACTTTGGGCACTGATAATGTGTACACTGCCCAAAGTAAATCGAAGTATGGGAAGCAACAAATTTTATAAGAGTCACCAATACTAAAGTTTTAGTCCTATGTTAATTGGGTAAACCAGAGGAGAACCTAGCCACCCCCCCAAAAAAAATTATTGTCAATAGTTTGATTTTAAGTCAATCTAAAAACAAATTCTTGTTTCTTAAGGTTCCGTTCAACAAAAATGGTGATAGTAATGACTTGTGGATGCCTATATCCATGATAACTGCTTGAAGATAGAGGGGTTTTGTTGTTGAGTCGTCAGAAAGACTGTTTCTAGTTTCATCAAGGCTATCCATGGGCGATTCTCGTACTTCCGCACAACCGCCTCTGTCATGTAATACCAACTATCCGCCTCATCCAAAATTAGCCAACCCTTGCCCCTAAACTATCGTTTTGATACCTCCATTCGCATTGCAACTACAAGCTGTCATATGAGGCATCCACTGTTCGAAAAAACTCCCTGAAAAAAAGGACCATTTCCGCCACCTTTGCGCCAGAGCGTCTCTCGGCAAAACCGCAGAAATAAGCCGGAGAAACAAAATAAATGACAGACAGGTGGGGAACTTAGTTTCGAAAAAGAAAAGAAAAACTTTCATCAAGGGTGTATCGTACAAACGTGTCTCAAAATCTGCCCCGAACTGCGGTTGGTAGCTTGGTGCAAACCCTGTTGTGATCTAAAAAGAGATACATAATGATGCAAAGGCGCCTGCCTGGTTCACGTTTGACTCACTGAAGAGTTGTGTTCAGAGGAATCAATTTTCTGGGGTGTTTACTAGGTTGCGTTTCATGGCCCAACTCTCTCCTCTTGCCATCAAGAGTTTTAGCCTTAGCCTTCTGACCTTACTTTGCTTCTTGAAACTGCAGGTTAATCTCATTTCAATCCCTAGCTGGGCGTTTGCTGAAAACAGTTTTATTGTTGATGGTAAATTGCATAACTAGAGGAAATATCAGTAATTTTTATTGTGTAGTGCTATTATTACCACAGGCCGGACATTCGCCATTGCGGTTGGAATCCGTATCAATAATTATAAAAAGTGATTAATAGGGACCTTACGAATTCAGTTGTGATTTTGCACGCCAGCGCATCGTTTTTACAGCAATACTTGCTTATTTTCTCCTAAAGCTGAAATTCAAATATGACACAACTTATCTTCAAATTCCTCTTATTAAACTTCGTTATACGGTTCTAAAGCTTTTATACGTTTTGCTCGCTATCCATATTAATGGCGGAATAAAAGGGAGTCAAACAGTATGTGCTTAACTCCATATAACTTACAGATAATCTCATTATATAGATGTACTGGTATATACTTTTGTTATTCATTTCACTATTTATTTAAAGTAGTTCAACATACAAGAATAATGTTTGCGGTTTAGTGACTGTTGCATATCCCCACGACGTCAAATGGTTTAAAGATTACACTATGACAGAAAAATTCTGCTTCTAAACATACTGAGAACGAATCATGTTTCAGGATCTCGATCAGGATTCTGTTAAAGGCAGTCACCACTTAGTGATATACAGAGGGTCATACATATCAAAACAATGAAATCTTATAACTTGAAAAATTTACCTGTATCCTTTTCCTGCATGTAAAAGAATATAGATTTTGTTACGTCATATAACCCTTTAGTGTCATGCGATGCATCCGTGTGCCCTCTAGCGGCAATATGTAAAAGGAAGTAGAAGTACGAAAGCGCCGCTTGACAGCGGTCGACAGCTACTCTGCCTCCCGTTAGCGGAGAAATAAAAATAAAGTTAATTTTGCAGCAATCAATGCTGTTGGTCCGTCAGCTTATTTAAGCACGAAATTATAATCTAAACATTGTGGTCCTACCGAGGACGGAGACGAAACCAGCCATGGATATAAAAGAAAAATCATCTCCCACTTTGAAGGATTTAAATAGGATTCGTGGGAGGATAAAAACAAAATTTACTCATATGCATAAGTTTATCGAAATGTATGATTCAACTAAAGAAGAAAAAGAGCAAGAAATAGTGTTGGAACAAAAGTTAAGTAATTTATATCAAATAAAAGAAGAAATTAACAGGCTATTTAGTGACTATTCAGAGGTGGAAGAAGCCGATGAAGAAACCTTGTCGAAAGCCGACACAGAATTGCTTGAAATGGACGAAGAACGAGATAATTTAGAGGTAAATGTCAAATGCTTACTTTCTAAACTTAAATCTGATGTATCTGAATCCCAGTCAACAAAAGCTGGGCAAAATATAAACTTTAAATCTGTCATGAATCAGTTAGAATTTAACACTAAATTACCGGAAATTCCTTTGCCATTTTTCAGTGGCCAAATCGAACAGTTTACGAACTTTAAAACTCAATTTGTTAGTTTGATAACAAACAATAAAGGTTTATCTGAAGAACAAAAATTATTCTACCTGAAGGCCGCCTTACGTGGTGAAGCCAAATTTATTGAAACAAGTGATGATACTTTTGAGTCGTTATTTGCTGCTTTAGACCTGAGATATGATAACAGACGGGCGGTTGTTGACATACACATCCAGTCTATTCTCAAAATAGAAAAATTAAATGTTGAGTCATCAAAGGGTTTAAGATTAATTACAGATACAGTAAATAAAAGCTTAAGAGCCTTAAAGGTTCTAAAATTAGAGTGTAACGAGCTTACGAATGCAATATTTGTAAATATAATTTCACAAAAATTAGATAAAGAAACAAGAAAGGCATATGAAATGTCTCTTACGTCAAAGGAAATTCCATCGCTTGAAGAACTACTTCAGTTTTTACATGCAAGATCTCTCGTTTTAGATCAGATCTACAAACCCCCAACCACAACTAAATTTCGTCAGGCTACAACAAGCAAAATGAACAATTTACTTGTTAATCAAAATAAACAAAAAAGTTATGTCAAACCCTGCGTTTTGTGTAACATAGAACATCCGTTATACCGATGTTCGAAATTTTTGAATATGAGTGTTCCTAAACGAATAGAAATATTAAATGAAAACAAATTGTGTAAAAATTGTTTAAAGATTCATAATGCACCCTGTAAATCAACGTTTGTCTGCAGAATTTGTAAAAAATCAGGTCACAATTCTCTAGTTCATGTTCCATCGGAATCGAAACTACCGCTTTCGAACTGTGAAAGTAGTTCTCATGTGGATGAATTATTGCCTTCGGATACGAGGCTGGCGCCAGATGCCCCACATGTTATGCAATCGTCTCTAGCCGCGAATTCCAAACATTGTGCGTTGCTCTGCACAGTCAGCTTATATATTGAAAACAAATTTGGAGAAAAAATAAAAGTAAAAGGGATTTTGGATAGTGGTTCCAGTATATCCATCATGACCTCGGAAACAGCTGAATCATTAGGATTGAATAAACAAAAAGTTAACACAGCGATTTCGGGAATAAATTGTGGTGAATGCTTTGTAAAAAATAAAACCACAGCAAAAATATCTAATGAAGAGGGTGATTTTAGCCGAATTTTATCATTTTTTATTTTGCCTCGTATTACTGGGTTAACGCCTACTCAACGAATTGATATATCCAATATTTATTTTCCGAATGAAATAAGACTTGCTGATGTGGATTTCAATGTCCCTTCCAGAATCAGTGTATTGTTGGGATGTGAATTGTTTTTTGATTTGTTAAAGGCAGAAAAATTCAGATCGTATGACGGTTCATTATTATTGCAAAACAGTGTTTTCGGATATCTAGTTACAGGGTCGATCAAAAATACAGATTCTTATTATTTTTCTGGTCTAATCTCAGAACCTGAAAATTTAGATGAGGTTGTAAAACATTTCTTTGAATTAGAGTCCTTTCGGGGAGATCGTATAGGAAATTCAGATGACTCAAAAACATTTGAAAAACAGTACTGTGAAGAACATTTTAGTTCTACAGTTAAAAGAGATGAAACAGGAAGGTACATTGTGAGATTACCAATTATTAAAGAAAAATTGCACACTTTAGGGGATTCTAGAGAAATCGCAGAAAGGCGTTTAAACTTACTTTGGAAAAAATTAGATAAAAATAAGACAATGGGCACATTATATAAAGCTTTTATGGAGGAATATGTTTCTCTTGGCCATATGGAAAGAGTGATCAATGATAAGTGTCCTAAGGAAACCTATTATATTCCACACCACGCTGTCTTTCGCCCAGAAAGCACATCAACACCACTTCGCGTCGTGTTTGACGCTTCATCAAAATCAAGCAGTGGAATTTCTCTGAATTCCATATTGCTGAATGGTGGGACAGTACAACAAGAATTATTTTCTATAATAGCGAGATTCCGTACTTATAAATATGCATTCAGTGCGGACATAAAAAAGATGTACAGACAGATTCTTGTAGATGACAGGGATAGAAATTTACAAATGATAGTGTGGAAACCAACTCTTTGTGCTCCAGTGGAGACATACAGACTTAAAACTGTTACGTATGGTACAGCTTGTGCTCCGTTTCTAGCGACAAGAACTCTAAAAGCACTGGCTGAAGATGAACAAAATTATTCCAAGGCGTCCTTAGCACTAATCAATGATACCTATGTAGATGACATTTTGTCGGGATCAGATAGTTTAGAAGAAGCAAAGGACTTGCAAATTCAGTTAGCTCAAATTCTATCTAAAGAAGGTATGGAACTACACAAGTGGGTGTCTAATAACTCTGACTTATTAAATGACAACAAAATTGAAGAATATGCATTTTCATCAGACTTGCCCACTGTTAAAACACTTGGCATGCTGTGGCAACCCATGTCTGACAATTTCAAATTTAGAGTCGCAGTACAACATTCAGAGAGCTACACAAAACGTGACGTTCTTTCAACTATCGCCAGACTTTTCGACCCATTAGGTCTTATCGGTCCAGTTGTCACAAGGGCTAAAATATTTCTGCAAGGACTTTGGCAGTTGAAGCTCATGTGGAATGATCCCATTCCACCAAACGAATTAAATGACTGGTTGAAATTTTTAAAACAGTTACCTGATGTCAATCAGCTGCAAATTCCAAGGTTTGTCCTTCTTCCAAATGCTACTACCATTGACCTGCACTGTTTTTGTGATGCATCAGAAAAAGCTTACGGTGCAACAATTTACATATCTTCTAAACTCATCAACGGAGAAGTGAAAACAAATTTATTGTGCAGCAAATCAAGAGTTTGTCCAATTAAGAAATCAACTATTCCTCGGCTTGAGCTCTCCGCTGCATTGTTATTGGCTCGCCTCGTGTCGAAGTTGGTGCCAATCCTACAAATTCCCATTAATCACATATACATGTGGAGTGATTCCACCATTACTTTGGCGTGGATCCGTACACCTCCGGAAAAGCTAAAGACCTTTGTGTATAATAGAGTGATGCTGATAAACTCTTTGTGTCCTAACTATGACTGGAGATATATTCCCTCTTCAGACAATCCGGCAGATGTTATATCACGTGGTTCATCAGCTTCTGACTTATTGCAGAACTCGTTGTGGTGGCATGGCCCCACTTGTTTAAACTCAGACATTCTATCTTCAAGTGACTGGGATATTCAAAATGATGATTTATATAATAAGGAACTTAAACCTTCTGTTCCAATAGTTTTATTAGGGGATACAAAAATTGATTTTCTTGATAATATTTTAAATTTAAGTAATAATTTCACTAAAATTTGTCGTATTTTAAGTTACATTTTCAGATTTTATCAAAATGTTAGAAATTCAAAGGAGCGCAAGGTAGGTAGTCTAACAACAGAGGAGCTCAACCATGCATCGGATGTATTGGTAAGATTGGTTCAAGGAGCTGAATTTCCTGAGGAGATTTCAAGTTTGACTAAACTCAAACCTATTAAATTTGGAAAATTAACCAACTTAAATTCATTTTTGGATAAAAATAAAATTCTTCGTGTAGGTGGTAGGTTACAAAAGGCTAATGTAAATGAAAATACTAAACATCCAAAACTTTTGCCATCTAGACACAAACTTACAAAAATTATAATGGAATCCCTCCATAGGAAATATTTACACTTAGGCCCTCAGGCTTTGTTGCATTGTGTCAGGCAAGAATTTTGGCCAATTGGAGGAAGAAGTTTCGCAATGAAAATTGTTAACGAATGTGTTACGTGTTTCAAAACCAAGCCCATTAGTTCCAACCAACTACTAGGAAACTTGCCTGCGGAAAGAGTCAATCCTAGTCCTCCATTTTCTCATTGCGGGATTGATTTCTGTGGCCCTTTTTTAATCAAGTATAAGGGTCAACGCAAGGGTATATTTCAAAAGGTATACGTCGCAGTATTTGTGTGTTTTACCACTAAAGCGATTCATTTAGAAGTAGTCACAGATCTAACTTCAAACGCATTAATTGCGACACTGAAACGCTTTTTCGCTAGACGTGGAAAAAGTTTTTGTATCTTTTCTGACAACGCCAAGAACTTCATAGGGGCTAATTCTGAGATCAAAAAATTACATAAACTAATGAGTAAACCTTCTGAAATGTTTGTAAATTATTTAATCACAGAAGGAATTAAATGGAAATTCATCCCACCTCGGTCCCCAAACTTTGGAGGGTTATGGGAATCAGGTGTCAAATCGTTTAAATATCACCTTAAAAGAGCAGTGGGTTCTACAAGGCTTACATTCGAAGAATTCTTAACTGTAACAACAGAAATAGAGGGTATTCTCAATAGTAGACCCATTATGCCTATGTCTACAGATCCCAATGATTGTAATGCATTAACACCTGGACATTTTTTAATTGGCCGTCCATTAATTTCGATACCAGAGCCAAATTTAACAGAAAGTAAAGATAATTATTTATCCAGATGGCAAAAAACGACCAAATTAGTTCAAATGGTCTGGAAAAATTGGTCGAGAGATTACTTGAATCATTTACAATCACGAAATAAATGGAAATTTACTAAGGATAATGTAAAACCGAACGACATGATAGTACTAAAGGATAGCAATTTGCCACCTTATAAATGGAAGTTAGGACGTATAGAAGGAGTGGTAAAGGGCTCTCATGGAAAGGTCAGAGTCGTTTGGGTAAAAACTTCTGAGGGTATCTTCAAGAGGGGTATAAATCAAGTTTGTTTATTACCCATAGACTGTAAATAGTTGTATATAGAGCTTTTCAGACTGTATATAATTGTATATAACTTTTCTTTTACTTTGCATATTATCATTTGTTTGTGTAAAATTTGTTTAATTGTTGTTTTAACTGTAATTGTAATATGTGTATTGTATTTTGATGAAAATTTATGTGTTAAGCTGCTATAATTGTTGAAACCTTCGATTTCAACGCGGGGTGTATGTTACGTCATATAACCCTTTAGTGTCATGCGATGCATCCGTGTGCCCTCTAGCGGCAATATGTAAAAGGAAGTAGAAGTACGAAAGCGCCGCTTGACAGCGGTCGACAGCTACTCTGCCTCCCGTTAGCGGAGAAATAAAAATAAAGTTAATTTTGCAGCAATCAATGCTGTTGGTCCGTCAGCTTATTTAAGCACGAAATTATAATCTAAACAGATTTAATGACGGCACAGGAAATTGAGGAAGATTCATTGGGAGGAACTTACTTAAAAATATATCTATATAAGGTTTCGATTTGATTAGAAGTTTTTGCATTAAAAATGATAGATTCGACTTTAGGTTTAGTATCTATATCAAATTTTTCGCATTTTTCAATCTGGGAAAGGTTAATATCTTTCCCAATTTACGGCCCTTTATGGCTCTATGATGTACTCTCTGCCATCTGTTCAAGGTGCCCTTTGTTGTAACTGACTTCTTCGGAAGTTTCGTCAAAAATTTCAAATTCCCTTCAAGGCTTGAATATCGTTTTGATTTCTACAATTTTTATATTATTGGAATAAATGATCTGATTTCTACAATTGAGAATTTAAAATATATATTAACTAGAATAAATTATCTAAAATGAGTATTTTGTACTTTTCAGCTTCCAGCATATCGTCCACTGTTGACATTACTTCAGATATCCCTTGGCATGCCTTACCTACGCCCTCTTATCCTCAGTATTTAGTGCCTTCCTCAGTTGCGCCGACTGCTTTTTCTGCTCCATCAGACGAACAGCTGGTGTCTCTTGTAACTTCTGCACCCACTGGTAAGTAATTCTCCGCATTTGGATATTTTTCTTCATTATGAAATCTATTGGATTTAACATTTTTTTCTCTCTCTCTGTCTTGCAGTATTAACTTCAAGTTTGTTCAACCCTGGACCATCGACCACACCTCAACCACTTTTGAGTGATTCAACGCTTATGAGTTTAGGCCTGTCTTACGACAACACGCCATCTACTTCTGATCCTAACTCTACTGACTTCAGGACTTCCAGAACACGCCAGGAGATTTTATATAGTGATAAATCGTACGATTTTGGTCTCCCTCAACCTAACTCAGAGGTCAAACCTTACTTAACTACAACTGCAAGCACTGGTCTTTCGCCATCTTTTCAGAGCTTGTCTAATGTGTACTCTACCGATGTCCAAGGTAGCTCTTCCATGTATTTTCCCTCATCTGGTGGGCATACCGAAGAACTGATGCCTGTTAGTACCGATACATCAAACGCAGCTCTTGTGTCGTCTAGTGTTTCAAACAGAACTGCCAGTACGCTAGGTCTTTCAGTTAATCCATCTTATAGTGTCCCTAGTTATACCACGCCTTCTACCGCTGGATCATCGTCTATGTCCTTTCAGTTGTCTTCTTTGGACCTGTTTGCATCGACTGATTACGCCCCGGGACCTTTGACAATGGCAGCAAATGTTCTGTCATCGTCATCATCTCCCTCCTCCACTGAATTAACCCCGTTTGCTTTAGATATGTTAATAGATTCTGACCTGAAAACTCCACCAATACAAGCAATAACTACAAGCATGCAGTCATTGTCTGGACCTTTCTCGATGTCTACATCATTATCTATGCATCATAACCAATCTTACGGCTCCGTAATGGACAATCAAGCGACCAGTACAAATATTTTTGACTCTGGAGTACCTGTTGTCACTACTGCCCCTTCATCATCATCTAGTTCCATAGCTCAGTCTGATGTGTGGAGACCATATTGATCACAGCATTTTTTTTTTTTTTTATATGAAGTTCATATCATGGTGATCATTTTAGTGTCCAGGTATTCCAAGGAACATGGAAATATTTATCTGTGACTTATCAACAAGGTACAAATTTTTTTGTCACTTGTGATCGACTTCCCTTTTGTTAGTGACTTATTCCTTTTTTTTTTCCCCATGGAATCAGTGCGGTTCATTTTCATCGAGCTATGATGATGCGGGGTTATACGCTTGTGACCTGTTGGCCACTATGTACATCATCATACTGCCGTTGTGCTACATGCGTTGACTATGTGATAACTGACTGAAATCTTTTCTCTGTACTGACTGGAAACAGGATTATTCTTTGAACTACTTGGGGGATAAGGACGCTTTTGAAACTTTGTTTGAAACGTCTCCACAATCAAAAGATAGAATAATGGAACCCATCACAGTTTCAACTTCTAGTGCAATTATTGCTATTCCTACAAAGAATATACAGTTACTATACGGAGTAATACTGGTCGTTATTTTCCATATCCGTCTCTGCCAGTCAGAGTTGTTTTGGTGCTTTACAAAAATATTATTGAAGAGAGAGAAAGAGAAATTTAGTTTTGTTTATGTTTGATAGTTCTGTAAGGAATGCTCCATATAGCGTTTATAATGTAAAAATTCTTGCCATGTGTTGTATATTGTTAAAAGTATAAACTTTGAAAGTTTCTGTTTTGGAAAGACATATACAAAGGAACCGAATAAGCAAGAAGACAGATTACTAAGATTGATGCACTGACCGACTTTTAAAAGAGTTTTAATTAATATATTGCAATAGTTTTTAAATTAGTCGAAAGTGTTCCTACTACAAAGCTATGTTTGCCATTTTGATTTTGCTGGAGGCAAATATAGCATTTAAAGGATTACTTACTTGACTTTCAAACTAATAATGGTCATAATTACCACTGTATATGAAATATGAAGTATTTTTAGGTAGTTTCTTACAAAGTTTTTTTTCTTTTTAAATTTGCATTTTAATGGTGAATATTTGTCAAATAATGCTTCTAAATACTTTCCCTTCATGTTATCATCATTATTTACTCTGTAATTTTATTTTTGAGTTCAATAATTACTTCCAGTATTAATATGAAAAGTATATATATTAGTATAAAAAAGTCAATAAATAGTTTAAAAGATTTTAAGCACTATTTTATTTTATACATTTACGTACCTTTTTTTATTAACTGTAGTCTTGCCTTAACAGTATTTATAAAGCATAAGCTTCTTCCTACTAAATCTTCCAGCACATAATTTATCAGTGCAGTTAGTTAACAGTGTAACAGTATGTTAAATCCAAAGAAAATAAAATCAGGTCTTCAGCTATTTATTAACTGGCAGCAAAGTTATTTGATGATACCTTTTATGAGTCAGTTCTTGACTTATAAATATATTTCATTGTTTTCTTGAATAGAAAAGATGTGCATTTTGCAAGAAAACATATTGTATACACTATGAAAGAATTATCACTTAAATATGTATGATTCTTATATTTCCTAAACCTTAGCAATAAACTTACATGTTGATCATGAGCTTTATCAAAGTAGACTATAATAACTTTTCTTTGAGTAATTGTTATCAACACAGATCTGAGGTTTCATTAGGAGCTTTGTATATGCATGTTGCATTTTGAAGGTAAAAGTCTAGTATCTGGTGTTCTTTTGATGGTATAAAACAGTTTTTTTTTTTTTTTTTTACCACAACTACCAAATAATGTGTAATGTCATCCATGATGACAGATTTAGCAGAACACCTTATACTACATTTCAACTGTGTTTTTGGTTTGTACATTGCCTTATAAAATGTATTTGTTTCCTTTCATTTTATATTGTGATTTTTAGATGTTGCTGACTATTTTTTACGCTTATCGTAATGTGAAACCCAGTGAAACGGTGCCTTATACAGTATTAACTGTATTTGTTAAAAGTTTTATGAGTAAATGTTATTTTATTTAAAATTAGAAAAAAGTTCATGTTTTTATCAGAATTTTTATAATGTTGAGGAATTTGTAAATTTTGGGGTTAACTGAGTAATTTGAGAATTTTTGAAATCTATATTTGTTAGGATGATTGTTTTTTCTTTTATAATGACTATGTGATAGAATCAAAATCAAATTCCTTCATTATTTTTGAATGACTAGGCTAGGTTTTTACAGTATGTTCAATAATTGTAGGATGTATGTGAGTGTGTATAAAAGGTGATGAGAATGTTTCTTGAAATAGCTCTTTAATGTGTAAAGCTGAATTTCTAAATTTATGTTACTCTGTATGCATTTTTAAAAGATATATATTTATATATATATATATTTGTCAAAACTATTTCAATATTTCAGTTTCTGCTTTAAGTATTTTTTGTAAAGTTTACCATATATATTGAGAACTTAATTGCAGTTTTCTTGTTATCATAAATTTTGATAAGAAAATAATGGTTCGATAATAGTCTATAAGCGTTGTTTACAACTTAATGAAAGGGTGTCTGTGAAATACCAAAAAAAACACTATGTATGAATCTGAGTTTAACACTTAAGCTCATAGAGATAAATTTGCTGCATGTATTACAACCAAATTTTGGCTACAATCAGGGTTTTTCTGTCCGTTATTAATTTATTTTATTTGAATCCCTTTTTGTTTTCCAATGAAGTACTTTATCCTCTGTTATGAATTTTCTTTAAAAAAAAGCCAAGGAGTAAACTCATTTTATAAAAATTTATGTATAGTTATATAAAGCGTACTTCAGTATTTGCATTTCAAAGTCTTTGTAAGGAATAAACTGTCTTTTTGAATTTTTAAAAAATGATTTATTTTTTAACCGTATGCCAGCGTTTAGCAATATGAAGGTTTTCTGTTGCTGATATAGTCGAAAAGGCTATAACATTAGGAATGACTAATTGAATACGTATGAATTCGGCAACATTATATATCTCTATGGTTCTCTAATTTTTACCTTAAAACAATACCAACCTCTGCCTTCTGAGTGCGTAGATTTTAAAGAAATAACCTATCTTCTCAAGTAAATTATTTCCTCTATGTAGTTCTACGACAGTTAAATGCAAAATAAACTATTTATTGCAACTGTTTGATTCCCTTAAGATATTTAATTCCTATGCGTTCTTTTAGTTATTACGCGATCTACTCAAAATATTATACTTCTTTAAGTTATTAAAATATATCTCTCTGATTTACATCGATTATTATGCCAAAAGAATATGAAATTTAATTAAAAAAAATTTTTTAAGTAATTTCATTTCGTGAAATGCATAGTGGAAAAGTAAAACACATTTCGTTTAGTAAATTTTCAGAAACCAAACGAAGAATGCTTTCGAAAATCAATACTCAAAATTTCGTATGCATACCGGAAAAGTAAAAAACATTTCGTTTAGTAAATTTTCAGAAGCCAAATGAAAAATGCTCAATGAAAACTCATTGATCAAATTTTCGAGAAATGCATAGCAGAAAAATAATATTAACAAAATTTTCACGCTATTTACATATTATGAATTTCCAGTCACGATTATCTCATCTAAATAAATTTATCATTTAAATAGCTAATATTCTTATAGCTTGCATACTAGGCAAAAGAAAATATTGATTTGCTATATTGTAAACGAAAATTATAGTATTTTATTCTCAGTTTTCTTGTAGTTTTCTTTGTTCTAAATAAAATTATATATTTGATTTTATTTATATATATATATATATATATATATATATATATATATATATATATATAGACGAGGAAAAAAAATAGTACTGGGCATTTTAGCATCCCAAAGCAAATGCCTGAAACATTAATGAAAAAAATGCTTAGCTCATGAAATTTAGCTCTGAATTAATTTTTTCTCGGCCGTGCAATTCCATGATGATATCCTAGCCATCTGAATTTCGATGTATCTCCGATCTAGGTGGCATCAGCAGAATAAGTTCCTTTACTAATTACCTCATGAAAATATTTTTCGAGCTACGTATTTAATGTGCTAGTGTTCTTCAAAGACACCACTTACGCATGTAAGAATTCATCTTGTTGCACGACGCCTCCATGTTTATTTCACCTGTTATTCATTGGTATAGTTTCGATAACAATAAAACTGCTTTCAACAATGTCACTTGAAGCATCCGCGGGAAAAGTCGTTTAAAAGACCAACTCCATTCTTCAAAAACTAGAATCTCCTGACGCATCGAGCCTCAACCAGGAAATAGAAACTTAACGTCTTTCAGAAGTGGTTGCGTTATTTACAGTATTATTGCACTTGAAACTGGAAATATGAATGCGTTAATACATTCAAAAACAAGCACTTTAATGCGATATATTTTAACGAAGTGTTTCGAGAATAAACTTCTGCTTCGATTTTTACATTTATTTGTCTTTCATTTTTCCAATTCGAAACATACCTGTGTTATTCGCCCGTTTCAAATTTAGCGTTATATATTCGAAAAATAGTTACTAAAATAATTAATAATTACTAATCCAGTCATATTTGTTGCCTGGTGTAACATGATTGAATTTTAGAGAGTTAACTCCTCAACTCTTCTTTAAGGCTTCGAACATCGTTTTGTGTAAGTGACCTGCTCCAAAGTGAGGAACTAATTTATGATTTTGAAAATAAATTATCTGCAAAGTTATTCTTCTCATTTAAAAATAAAGATCACCGTTATGTAAAATCAAAGCATGAAAACTAGGGCTATCGTTCCTATAGTTTTGTGGGTTACGATTCATTTAGTTGCAGTTCTGCTAACATAAACGACGACTTTTAATGAACCAATTCCTCAAATATATTGCTTTCGTTTCGACGTATAGCTTTGGAGATAGTCGTATAGCAGATTAAATTATTAAAATGAATAAGTTCCTGGATTCATCAAAAGAAAAAAAATTAATCTGAAGGAGTATTTGCATGATTTTTCACATCTTTTAGAAAACACCGCCGAAAAATGACCTACAGAAAACTAAATCAAATGCAGTTATATATATATATATATATATATATATATATATATATATATATATATATATCTATATATATATATTGATTGTTTACTTAACAATGAGTATCCATATAAACATTGTTAAGAGAATTATTTAAAAAAGAAAAAAAGAAAGAACACATTCTATCATTAAAACAAAAATTGTTTTTAACGTTTAAGTGCAGCTTCTCTTGCCACTGGGGCTGTTAAAAAGTTTACGGTCGCTGTGGCAACCAGCAGTACTTTTTTGTCCTCCCCTCCCCTTCCGTTGTTTACAATAATAAATACCACATTCAATTTTCAAGATTCTCTGTGTTCACAGACGCCCTACCAATTTGCTGACTTCATCTTGATAAATAGGAAATGTTCGTTATTGTTGCTCCTAACAGAATGAAATGGTTCGAGTGAATCAAAGTACTATACTAAACTGTATTATGTCACTGTGTGCACGCGAGATTGCTGTATTCCCTTGAAATCTCCCGTGACTGTGAAACGAAAGAATATCATTCAGATTTATTCTTTGTTATCTAAAGCTTTATTATTCGGTATCAGTGTCAGGGAAGTGATTTCAGAATTCTCTTCTTTTGCAACCGTTCTGTGATGTATTTTATCAGGTAGTTGTTGCTTTAGTCAAAGAAATCTTGTGATATTTTATACCTCTTGTAACCCTGTCGCCAGTTTTTCTGTTTATATGGCATTTTTTTTTTTAAATTCTATTTTTGTCTACCTTATTGTTTCTATTTTGATGTCTGTTATCTATTGTGCAATGCTTTCTTTTTTTTTTTTTCATTATAAGAATTTTGTATTTCATTTTTACTTTGAAATACATTCTGATGTCATAATTGAATTGAACAACTAGAATTAAATTAGAAATAAGGGCGGAACACGTCGAGTGGCGCAACTAGAGTTCCTTTTTATGCGGGTAAAGGGAAGTCCCCGTTTGCTGTGGGAAGAAATTTTCAATTCTGGGGGAAACTTCGCTTTGAAATTTTATTGTGCCACTGGAACAAATTTTAAATATTCTCCTGTAATATATTTACATGTCTGTACAGGTTGTCAGTCCTTGCGGTTTCAAATATATTCGGTATTCCAAATTATGTAATTTTAATGCCTGTAGATAGTATGTTTTAAATGCATAACTTATAATGTCGTTTATCAAAATTATTCAGTTTGTTTAAATTTTGTTTATTAGTAAAAAATTATTGATTTGACAGGCAAAAACTGTTTAAAGTATAAATTATTTTTCCTATTAACTTCATGCGAAGCAATTTATTGTTAATTAAAAATAAAATTATTTAAATTTTCTATAATATATTTTAAATTGCTTACTTCTTAACTTTTTTATCAACTTGTAGTTATCTGTTTTAATTTTTTTTTCTTTCATCAACTTTGTTTCCCTTAATTAAAAAAACGCAATTATACTTGAAAGATCAGAAATTATTCATTAAGTTTTCTTTAATTTTGACATGGTGTTTTAATTTTTTAAGAGCATTCTTTTTATAAAATGGCAAGCACTGACAATGCTATACTAACTTAAGTTTGTGCTCTATAATTGACTACCGCAATTGAAAGGTTTCTATTAATCTAATTTTTTCATCTCTCGCCTAGTTAGATTGAATAAGTAAATTTTCAAAAATCATAATTATTAAGAAAGAAACAACAGATTTTAAGTGATAAACATTTATGTAATTTAATGAACACCTGCAAGAAGAAAAAAAAAACATTCACATGCAATTCTTTAATTTTCGTTTTTCTTAAACGCTATTATCTGGAAAGTGTGCATTTCTCTTTGTTAACACATTTTTTCGAACCAAATACTCATTAGATATTTTCCTAAGGTCATTTGAAGTCCATTGGAGGTTTACACACGCAGGGGTAGCTATCGTTCACTCATATTTGCACTCATAAGTGCAACTTCAGATGTACTTTAAAATTTTTTGTGTCAAGTTTTATACGAAGATGAACCTTATATGTATTTATTAAGTTTTTGTATGGTTGTTCTTCGCTTCATCCATCGCTCTATTTATTGTAATTAGAGTTCAAATGCATTTTTTACCATGACAACTATATTTTACATGTCTTTGATCACAAGTGTCGATTGTACATCTTACAAGGGGTGAAAAGTGATACTTATTAAAAAAATATATATCATGCCTTGTTTGCTAAACAATAAATATTTTTACAGCATTCATATGTGTGTTTTCTCTTTTCTTTATACATGAATTATTTTGCAACGAAAACTTTAACAATAAAATATAAGTGGTCACTCAAAAGGCCTTAGACACTGACGACTGAAGCTTAGTAATGGTAAGATTAACTCAAAATATATAACTGCAACGATTTTCTGAATTTTAGACTTTTTAGGATATTGAACAACTTGAAAGACAAAGGCATCAATTTAGACCAAAAAATTGAAATAATTCAATACGCGTAACGATTTTGTAATTTGTAGATTTATAAAGGTATTGGACAAATTGAAAGACAGAGGCATCAATTTAGACCAAACAATTTTGACGACTTAAGAAAAGTAAGTGATTAAAATGATTCAAAACTGTAACGATTTCGTAATTTGCAGATTTATTAAGATATTGGACAGATTGAAAGACAGAGGCAAGGCAACAATTTAGACCAAAAAATTTTGACGACTTAACCGTAGTAGGTGATTGAAATAATTCAATACCGTAACGATTTTGTAATTTGTAGATTTATTAAGATATTAGACAAATTGAAATACAGAGGCATCAATTTAAGCATAGTAGGTGATTAAAATGATTCAATGTAACGATTCGTAATTTGCAGATTTATTAAGATATTGGACAAATTGAAAGACAGAGGCAAGGCAATAATTTAGACCAAACAAATTTGACAACATAAGCGTAATAATGATTGAAATAATTCAAACTGCATTAATTTAACGATTCTGTAATCTTAACACTTATCAGGGTTGGCTTATAGAAATTGATAAAGAAGACATGCAACAGTTTAAATTTAAAAAAAAAAAGGCATAAGGCTGCTGTGTACTAACCCTATTGGATTCGCTCACCCCCAAATTAAGCTATGGAGAAAATGTTTCTACTATTTACAGCTACATAAATGCTGATAATCCAATAAAAATGGTATTTTCAGATAGCCTGAACTTTTCTGCACCTTGCAACAGGATTCATTTTATAAATTTCGTCCTCCAATGGAATTATGAGCGTTTAAAACATACTATACTAGATTTTTTCCCCCGAATAATTTAAATTAAAAAATATTTCTGTTTTTCTTAAAACAGAAAGATGCCCCAAGGTGTAAAATTTCTTTCTCTATTACGGAGTACAATTTAAAAAAAAATCTTTAAATCCAAGTCATCAATCCTTGGACAAATTTTCTCCGTAGGTTTACATTGAGGTAAACAAATCCAACGGGGTTAGTAGACAGCATTAAGCTTAAGCGTGGTAATGACTGTAATAACTCACTATGCACTACTGTAACGATTTTGTAATTTTTAGGTTTATGAGGATATCGGACAAATTGGAAGACGAAGATGTCAATTTAAACCAAAAAAATCTTTGGCGACTTAAGCGTAGTAAAGACTGAAATAACCCAATATATACAACTGTAACGATTTTATAATTTTTTGATTTATTAGGATACTACACAAATTGAAAGAAGCAGCAATTTATGTGGATGATGAAAGAGTTAATTTACTATTCATATGAGCTTTCTACGAGTTTCCATACTACATATATTGGTACGTACAGTGGTGCCTCGGTACTCGTCGTTAATTGGTTCCAGAAGGCCTATTTTGACTGCAACGAAAAACTAACTGCCAGTATAATTAATTTTCTTCCCTGAAACTTTAATTCAATAAAAGAACCTTGAAATGACGTCGATAATTTAATGTCGAATTCTTCCTACGTAACGTCCAGGAAATTTTTTACCCTTGCGGTTACCTAAATTCTACTGGGTCCGTTGAGATGCATTGTTACGTAGTATCTTTCCAACTTTAAATTAATGTGACTCACGTCACTCTCTCTCTAATCTTCTTTGACTCTCCCAAAATGACGAGTTAACCGGTAGATCATTTATTTGAACGAGCAACGAGGGAACGTAGTTTTTTGTTTGCATTGTCGTCTGTGAGAGTCGGGCGGGGCTAAAAATTCAGACTAACCTATCAGGAGAGCCGAGTTTTGTCAGTTTGAAAATTATCGAAGTTATACCACTTATGAAATATAAACGCTCAGAGATGAATGATTATCTGAAAGTGGCCTTTCAAGCTGTTTGCGTAGAGAACACGGCACCTCTAACTCGGAAAAATTCACACGACATAAATTCTTTAAGAGCAATTCAATCCATTCAGGATGCTTGCATTCTGCATAGTCTTAAGGCAATGACTTCTCGTATGTCATCTAGGGACAGATTTGACCAAGCGTTAAGTGGCTTTTACTGCAGCTCGGGTAAATTAAAGGTGGGGATTCGTTTAAATTAATCGTAACGCACTAGTGGACCTTGCAGATTTTCCAAAATTATGTTAAACTATTGATTGATTGGGAACGTTATCGTCAACTTTTGCTTCAAGGGGGCTAATTAGACTGGGACATATAATTAAGTACCGATTCGGAATGGCTATAGGCACCCATGCAAAAAGTGAGGCTCGTAACCCACAGAGTCTGGAACCGAAGGCCAGGTTAAGCAACGAGGGATATTTTTGCTGGTATTTTCCCTATACTCCCGATTCTCTTTTTGCATGGGAGATACGTTCCAGATACTACCATGAAAGAAAAAGGGGGAAAACGTGTAAAAGAAGAAACTATAAAATATATAATAATTGCAAGATAAAAAGAACTTTTTATATACCATGTTTTAATATTTTCGGTTGAATCATAGAAACTTGACAATTCTATGCATTAATAAATACTTTAAAAATTTTTTTTTGGTGAATTATCCCATCAACTTGAAAGAAAATGAAGTTCATTGGAAGTTAACTTGCGTTTAACTTTTCGTTCCCGTCCCGGTCGATAGATGGCTGCACCAGTCTACAAAGCAAAATTAACTGAAAATGAATTCAAACCTGCTTAATGATGGCTAAAAGTATTAAAATAATGCATTGCCATCGTGTTCTGAGCTATTCTAAAAGTTTCAAATGTCTAGCTAGTCGGGAAGTAAGTTAAAAATCGATTGCAAGATTTGTACTGGATAAACACACCAAACAAACAAGGAAGCGAGTTAATAAAAACATGGTAAAAATTGGAGATAGGTTCCATCCAAATATACCGTAAAACTATAACACGCACACGTGTATAATACGCATGCATGATTTTGCTCGAAATTTTCGGGAAAAATAATTAAAATTTGACTATAATACGCACCCATAACTTTTCAATATTTTATTTAAAAATTGCAGAAATACTTATTAACATAAGTAAAATTTGCAATAAAAATAAACGAAAACGTCAAATTCGGTAGGAGAAAAAAAAAACATTTTTTTATATTATTATTTATTCAAAACAAACAACACTATCATATTATCAGTCTTAATCACTTTCACTAGAATGCAGCTCATCTATTGTTTATCTTTTATTCAGTGTTTAAAACTATGTTTTTTGTACACGAGTATCATACGCACGCTCATTTTTGCGGACTAAAATGTGAAAAAAAAAGTGCGTATTTTACTTAAGATTTTACGGTACTTAATAAAAAAAATATTAATTCTATGAAATTTGGATTCAATCTACTGAACTTGAATCAATACGTAATAGCAAATCCACAAATCTTACTTAGATTATATTTATACGGGTTAATTTTTAAAATGAAAAAGTGCGGCAGTCGCACTTTTTCAAACCAGTACAAATTTTGCAATCCTGGTATTATATCCTGGTAATTTTGTATCCTGGTCACGGCACCACAGATATTGGGTATTTAATTACCTTAAAACAATGGATGCATGCATGGGTTGGAACAAGCAAGGAAGACAAAGCATTGACCTACATTTATTTGATAATGTACAAATTTCAGTTAAATTGTCATAGCTATTAACATAACAATTTGTTTCATATTAACATTTTTAACATTGAAAACCCAGAAGCAGAGGCAAACTATATTGTCAAAGATGATTTTTAGAGTCTATTGGGGAGGCACTTACTATAGCTGATGTATGCAGCGATGATGGTAGCATCGACGACAGGGACCCAGAATCATCTCCTGTGTAGGAACATCTTAGCGGGATATTCGCACTTCTCCAAGACTCTGGGGCAGACGAGAGTCTCTATCATCTAACTCTGAGGAACCAAGTCTGAGATCGATCTCTTTCTTCTCCAATTCCTTCCGTCCTTAGCGGAGCTGTTGTCCGTTTACAGGGGGGCCATTCTGGCCCGCCCCTCACTTTCATTGGGCAGTGGGCTGTTTTTCTTTCAGTGGTTCCTGCCCCAATTGGTTCTTTATTAAACAGCCTCTGTCGCCTCTGTCCATAGTCTATGAAGTACCTCCCCCACCATAATTTTATTTTGCAAAACAACTTTGACCCTTCTCATCTGACGTTTTTACTGTGGGCCATAAAATAACAACCATCCATCTTGTAAAATTTAGACTTTAGATTGCTATCAATGGCCACACCGACAGCTATTCTTCTATTTTTTTATTGGTTTACAAGCCTGTATTTACCCCTGCCTCTGCATCCTTTATAATACATTCGTTATTGGCCACACACCGTGGGGAATTATACCATGTCACTTCTACATAAGAGTCATGTATATAGCCCCCCCTTTAATAATATAACCATAAAAAAGGCTTTGAATAACGTCGCAGTTTCACGCAATATACACTGCTCAAAACGATTAGGGGAGCACATGGTTTAACGAAATTACGCAAATACTTACACCGATAAGTATTTAAAGCCTAGCAGGAAACAGAAGCAGAAAACGTCATATGCAAATCAAAGTTCATGACGTCAAAAACCAGAAAAAGAACGTAAGGGTGGAAATCGGGATGTTGCAGAAACGTCTGTTTCACTGTCTTAACTGGGAAATTCGATTGCTCAGTTATTCTTTTTGAGAAAAGGTGACTTGAAAATGTCTCAACAACGTGATTTACTGGAATCCATGGCATGGCGTATTATAAGCAGACTTGAATCCGGGCAAACACAACCTAGTGTCGCTGACGCTGTTCGAGTCGCCAGAAGTGTCGTTGCAAGGCTGTGGAATCGATTCCAAGAAACAGGGAATGTTAGACGTCGACCAGGGCAAGGTCGGCCACGAGCCACTACATCAACTGATGATCGGTATATACTGTTAACAGCTCGTCGAAAAATAACAGACAATGCTACTCAGCTGCAAAGACAGTTGCTTTTGGCAACAGGACGAAGGGTATCCAGTCAAACAGTACGTAATAAGCTTCATCTGGGAGGTATCTATGCACGTAGGCCAATGGTCTGCATTCCGTTGACCTCACGCCACCGTGCGGCCCGAAGAAGATGGGCTGCTGAACATCGAGATTGGAAGCAACATGATTGGAGCCAAGTGCAATTTACAGACGAGTCCCGATTCAGTCTGGAGTGTGACACCCGACGTGTTTGGGTATGGAGGGAAAGGGGCACTCGAAATAACCCCACATTCGTTCGTGAAAGGTCACAATACAGCCTGGTTTTATGGTATGGGGTGGAATCAGCATAGGTGGACGTACGGACCGGCATATCATTCGGAATGGTACTTTGACGGCCCGAAGGTATGCAGACGAGATACCGAGACCTCATGTCATACCTTACGCTGCAGCCATTGGAGATTCCTTTGTTTTCCAGCATGATAATGCCAGACCGCATACAGCTCGTCTTGTGGATAACATGATTGAAGCTGAAACAATAAAGCGTATGGAATGGCCAGCGTGCTCTCCTGACCTGAATCCAATCGAGCATGTTTGGGACATGCTCGGACGACGCATTGCTGCTAGACCAAGGCCTCCTTTTACTCTCCGAGACTTGGAGTCTTGAGGAGTGGAACAGTATTCCCCAAAGTGTTATCGATAACATCATTGCATCCATGGAAAACAGGTGTGCAGCAGTCTTAGCTGTTCGAGGAGACGACTCGCCATATTAAAAATCTTGCATCATTCTAAACAATACTTTTTTTTATCGTTTACACAAATTGTTGCCCTAAATCATTGTTTCATGTTTTTTCCATATTTTCAAAGAATTAAAGCTTAATTACAAATTTTTTTACGTCTTTTTTTCTGTATTGCGCATTGATACGCGTGTACTATCCATTTTATACCAATACGTGGCTGTCTCGCACTGTTTTCTTAACTTCTTTGCTTGCTCCCCTAATTTTTTTGAGCAGTGTATTAATGATAACTGTAATTGTCACTATCTAAAGTATGAAAACTGTATTGATCCTAATCATGGTCAGATAATTACTGGAGATCTAAATATAATTGAAGTTCAGCAGTAAGAAGATTAATGAATTTTGGGACTAAGTATGGGTTACTTAAACATAATAACGTTCTCAATATAAAAACAAACTTAATCAGACTTAGAAAATTTTCAATATAAAATAGCAATAAAATATGACATTCCACGTGAAACATCTAAAATGAAGCAACTTAAAATAACATATCTAGTAAAATTCTCAATGAAATATATCATGCATAAACTTTACCATTGTTATAAACAGTTAAACACAGCAATCACCAAATGACAAGAAGAATTGCTAATAAGATATGTAGACAAAACTGCAATAAAATTATGCATTTATTTGTATGCATTATCATGCTGAATGTTAAAAAACAAAGAAAAGACATTGTATTTAGTATTAATGATACTTCGGTTATAATTGTTTTTTAAAAAAATCGTACCCAAATAAAAGCAATTAAGTTTTAAAACAGACAACTACAACTTTCTGTATATAAAACTCTAGTACCAAAATTTGGTAAAACACCCACTGTTTTTCGAGCAGTTGGTTACTCGTGGCCATAACACCTATGCTACTAAAGCAAGCTGTCTACTCCTTAAAACTCTGAAAACACTACATTTATTCTTGGAACTGAATAAAAATTGTAAAATTGATAATAATTATAACTCAATATAAGATGCAATCAAAGAGATATATTTCAAATACACTCATGGACAAAAAAAATTAGCGCACCAAGAAATAATTGCGGGATCGTAACGAAACTTGCAATGAAGGTACATGTCGGGGAGATATGCAAATGATTAGAAATGCAGCGTGATTGCGCATCGCGTATAGCCGGTAGAGGGCGTTGAAAATCGTACTCTGTGGAGTATAAAACAGGTAACCAAAGCTTGTTTGAGTGTGCTGAATCATTTACAAAGGAAGAGCTGAGATAGACATGCCATTACGCCGTGTTCGAAGACAATATAAGCAGTTGTCGCAGTTTGAGAGGGGGAGAATCGTCGGGATGATGGAAGCTGGGTGGTCAGCTAGGCGAGTAGCTCGTCAATTAGGCCGCTCTGATTGTGTTGTGAGGAGGTGTTGGGACCAGTGGACCCGAGAGATGTCATGTACACGAAGACCAGGCTCAGGACGCCCTCCACAGACCAGTCGTCGAGAAGACCGTCACATCGTAAGAAATGCACGCGTACAGCCAACTGCTTCATCCGCCGCCATCCAGGCACAGGTAGCACCTTCACTAGGGGCCTCTGTGTCTTCTCGAACCATACGAAGGCGCCTGGCTGAAGGACAGTTTTTATCGTGACGCCCATTACGTATGCTGCCCTTGACGCCCACCCATCGACGCCTCCGTTTGGAGTTTTGCTGCGCACGAGGAAACTGGCCTGCAGCGGAATGGAACCAGGTCGTCTTTAGCGACGAATCCAGATTCAATCTCGGCAGTGATGACAATCGTGTTCGTGTGTGGAGAGCCCGTGGTGAACGCTTCAATCCTGCCTTTGCTGTACAGCGACACATCGCTCCCACAGCTGGTGTGATGGTATGGGGTGCCATTGTCTACAATACACGGTCCCCCCTAGTATTCTTCCGTGGCACCATGACCGCCCAGCGGTATGTTCATGAAATCCTGCAACCACATGTGTTGCCACTCATGCAACGGCTCCCAGGAGCCATTTTTCAACAAGACAATGCTCGGCCTCATACGGCAAGGGTGTCACAAGACTGTCTCCGCACTGTTACTACCCTTCCTTGGCCTGCCCGATCCCCAGATTTGTCTCCAATCGAGCATATCTGGGATCACTTGGGACGGCGAGTTGGGCATCCCACGAGTTTGAACGAACTAGAGGCAAGGTTACAGCAAATATGGAACGAAATGTCTCAAGACATCATACAGAACTTGTATGACTCAATGCCCGATCGTATCGCATCGTGCATTCGCGCTAGAGGGGGGTCCAACGGAGTATTAACTCCTCCGTTCTTTTGCCTTTTTCTCTGAAATAAATTATCCTTTTTCTTTGAATTTCTTATCATTTACTTATATCAAAGTAGTCATTACGTATGTAAAATTTCGTTTCATTTTGACGACTCCTTCTTGGTGCGCTAATTTTTTTGTCCATGAGTGTATATTAAAAATTTGGATTTTTAGAGACTTCTATAGCATAGCCATTGACGATCTCAATAAAGTAATCATCAACAGTATCACATACGTCTTGGTGTAAATTTCATTATAAATAATCATCTTTTCAAAAAATAATCATTGTATCAGAATGTATAAACACATCAAAGGTGTACCTCAAGGTGGGCACGCCTCTTGTATGCTGGCTACTCATATTCATATATTTATATTCATATGAGATTAGTAACATAAATAGTGATGAATTTCATTTATAGAGGTTTACAGATAATATAATAACATTTAATAAAAATCTCCAAAAATAGAGCAAGCATTCTACCCAAATTCATTAGAACTTCTCAGAAGTAATAATGTAAGTAATGTTAATTTCTTAGATCTGAATCTACCTCTTAACAGTATACAAAAGTTTATGTTTCATGTCTATGATAAAAAGGTCTGACTATGGTTTAGAAATTGTTAAATTTCAAGACTTTAGTACCCGCTGTCAGGAATCAATATTTAAAACTACTATTGTTAATCAACTCATATAAGTATACAAACTATAATCGGAAGGCAATAATAAAAAACATATTCAGGCATTCAAAAAAGTACTTATTAAAAACAACTAACTTGATAGTTTTGTCAGCAAAATCTATAAAGATTTACCTTCAAAAAACCGCATTAATTAAAATCTAATACACTGCTGGCCACCCAAATTGCAACACCAATAAAGACAAGAGATATCACAACAAAATTTATTTTGTAGATAACATGTTGACCAAGTATCAAATGATTAAATTTATAGACTTCTGTGAAGTGTGGTTCCTGCCAAAATCAGTAGCCAGAGTAGCCGCCAATGTTGGAGATCACCGCTGCCACACGCCTCGGCATTGATTCAAAGAGACTTTGGATGAGTTCTTGGAGTACAGCAGACCAAGCAGCTTCCACACGTTGCCAAAGTTGATCTGCTGCGGCAGCTGGGGATGGAATCTGGGTCAATCGTAGAGCAACCATGGACCACATGTTTTCTATCGGCGAAAGATCCGGAGAGCGAGGAGGCCAGGGAAGCAATTCAATCTGGCGATTGACGAAGAACCGTTGGACAATGCGTGCCAAGTGTGGTCGCGCATTATCCTGTTGAAATATAGCTGTGGGCAAGCCCTGAAGGTAAGGAAGGACAACTGGCTCCAACAACTCGAAGCGCTGGCTGTTTAAAGTACCGGCAATGCGTACTAGAGGTGTGCGAGAGTGATATCCAATACCGCCCCATACCATAATACCCGGTGCAGGACCAGTGTGGCGGTGCATAACGCAGCTGCTCAGCATCCTCTCTTCACGGTGTCTCCAGACTCGAATGCGACCATCGTGGTGTTGCAGACAGAAGCGTGACTCGTCAGTAAAGACAATTTCATTCCATTCTGCCGTCCACATCCTTCTGTCATTGGCGGCGGAGACGTCTGTGGTTCTGCGTCAAGGGTGGACAAAGCAATGGACGTCTTGCGGACAGACCACTCTGCTGTAAACGGCGTCGAGTGGTACGCGCAGACACTGGATGATGCGTTACAGACTGCATGTGCTGTGCTATGGTTCGTGATGTGACTGAGCGATCCGTCACTGCCATGCGCACAATTTGCCTGTTATCACGTGAAGTGGTGCGCTAAGGTGGATGTGATCGAACACGCCGGTCCGTCGTACCCTCCTGCATTCAACGATCACATATCCGCATTACAGTTGTTTGGTTTCGTCCAACACGACTACCGATTTTCCTGAAAGATAATCCACAATCTCGGTAGGCCACTATCCTTCATCTGTCGAACTCGGATACTTGATCAAAAGATGATCGCTGTTTTCGACGAGGCATAATTGATCGTTTTTTTTTATAAAACCACAAGAAAAACACTATTGCCGAACTTGAAATCGTCGAAATCTCCAAGCCTTAAATAGCGCTTTGAAGTGGCGCCACAGGCGCGCGTGATGTGCGTCTGCGCTGAAATTCTAATCATTTGCATATTTCACCTCCGCTAATGCATGTTGTAAATTTCATGTTATTTGCATGTTTCCTTCAGGGTGTTGCATTTACAGTGGCCAGCAGTGTATATAAAAATGAATGTTTGTGTGTCTATAATTGTATAGAAATTCACAGTTTAGGAGTGTGAGATTTCCCCTCCTCATGGCCCAGGAAAATTATTAACCTCGGCTTGAAACAGAGTAAGCCCAGCGGCGGACTGCGAAAAGAATAGTTTTCCCTGCCGAGGGGTGACTTACAAAAGGAGTCAGTTTTTCGACTCGCTGGCGAGGAGCGACTTGACAATAGCGAGGCGTCCCGATGTCTACAGCGAAGACACTATAACACAAAAGACTAACAAAGGCAGACCATCCCCCTGATGAGACGCCCTAATGACCCAACGTGTGCTGCCGATATAAAGAACAAGTATAGTTTTGCGCACGGTTCACGGCCAAGGACCTATCAGAGCCCCAGATCAAAGAGCGGGGTTGTTACAGATCCCGCCAGGGAAAAAAGTTTTAAAAAGCGGATGCAGGAGATTTTTAGAGGAGACGAGATTTGAGACGAGATTCGAAGCCTGAGTTTAGGAGTGGTAGCTGATCTCCTAGCTCCAGTCACTTTGAGTGACTTTGATATTTTTGGAGGCTCAGCCCCCTGTGTGAAGAAGACCTTTTTCTCGCTGAGAAGGGTCGTTTGGAGATCAAAGCTTGATCTTTTCTTTTTTCGAAGCAGCTAGCTTCTTTGGTGAGAGCGTGGGACGATCCGTCCACTACTCTGTGATAATTAGATCACATTGCGTCTGGAGTTCGAGTTCGCCTCATTCCAGCCTGTTCCGACGAGTGGAATCCGTTCCCAGCAACTGAGACTTCTGCAATTAGAGCTTTATTGCCTGAAGGCCCGATCTACGATCCGTAGCGACAGAGCATCCTGCCAGCTGAACGGACAATCTTTAACGTGCATCGCATACTGCAACGGACATTATTAATGTAACTGATGTTCCAGAACACGACCTAATCGTGAAGTATTTTAATCCAGAATCTCTAATAAATTGATATTCAGTGTAAAAAGTTCTTATTAGTAAGCTGTTTATCACTATACATAACCGGTGTGACGCTACCTAGCGTGTCGGCTTTGACACCAAGCACGGAATATGTTGCAGGAGCAACGATCGTGAAATTTTACATACAGGCGTCTTTAAAAACAGCCAAGGGTCTGAAGAACTTCCAAAATCGAAATTAATTACCGTTGATTTTTAATTAATAAAAAACCAACAATTTTTGAAACTAAATGTAAGCTGTTACAATTTGTGGAATCACCCCTCTGCATATGGTGGCCACGTTAGGATATCTGGCAAACAGCGAGCGAAAAGATAAAAATAAATAAAATCAAAAAGTTTCAAGTCATATATTAAACCAGAATAATAAATGAAAATAATAATCTTTCAAGTCAGATTTTATACTCTAAAATAGATCAGATCCATCGGCATATTGACACTCTATACATGCGATGGAAAATTCAAATCAACCACTCTAAGTGTCACGAGATCTTTTTTAATCGCTACTGCAATCCCCCTCGCTTATGTCTTTGTGTCTATTGAAGAGTTAAAGACGTAGCTTCTATCCTGCTAACTTATTTCTGACTTAAAACTCCTCTTACTCCATAAATTCATGTATATTCACCAACCCATAGCAACTTTCCAATAATCTGAGACCGAATATTTTTACTTTACTCAAGAGAGCAGTGTGTCATCGTGGCGCATTCGGTAAAACCACGTACTTGGTACGCTCTACGAAACGGGAACCGGGTTCGAATACGGGATCTTGCTAAACCTGTATTTTCAGCTTTTTTATGAAGGCTTTTTTATTTCAGCTTTTATTTATTATTTTTTTAATTATTATTTTTATTTTATTTTATTTTTTTTAATTATTATTTTTATTTATTTTTATTTTTTCAGTTTTTTTATGATAAAAGACCGAATATAGCTGAAATCTGAGGAGTTTATTATACATTTATATATTTTTAATTGGGTTTCCATATTATTAATGTGTATAACATTTCGTATGCTTTTTTTTCTATGCTATTTATACTGTGTTTAGTTTTTTAATGGATTTTGGTAGGTTTATTATAAATTTATATATTTTATGTTTTACTTTTCAGGATTTTTTGCTCCAATGATAAAGGCTAAATCTTTTCTATGTCATTTATACTGTGTTTAGTTTTTTAATTGATTTTGGTTAACAAACTTTTGACATTTTTTCTTTTCAGCTTTTATTGGTTTATTATAAATGTATATATTTTATGTTTTACTTTTCAGGGTTTTTTTGCTCCAATGATGAAACTCTAAATCTAGCTGAATTCTGAAAAAATTATTGTAAATTAATGGTTTTTTTATGTTGGGTTTTCTTTTTATTCATGCGTATAACATTTCACATGCTTTTTTTCTGTTATTTTTACTGTGTTTAGTTTTAAAATTGATTTTGGTTAAGAAACATTCTTAAAATCCCGGGCAACGCAGGATAAATTATCACCTGTGTAGGTTGATAATTTATAAATTTTAAAACTGTTCCCACATGTATATTTACCGATCCACAAGAACTTTCCAATATTTTTAATAAATAAATAACCAACAATTTTTGAAGGATGTGACACTCGATTCACAGACGTTCAGTAGATGATGACACTATTTTAAACTTTTAGTATTCCAACCGATTTGTAATTTATCCTTATAAGAAAGCTAAAAACCCACACTTCGCTACGGAGTACATTCAAATTAAATACAACGTCAGTGCATGCAATTAATGCCAATATATATATATATATGTATATATATATATATATATATATATATATATATATATATATATATATATATATATATATATATATATATATATATATATATATATATGTATATATATATATATATATATATATATATATATATGTATATATAATATATATATATATATATATATATATATATATATATATATATATATATATATATATATATATGTATATATAATATATATATATATATATATATATATATATATATATATATATATATAAATAAATAATAAATACGACGATCAATGTATACATATGATGTAAAAAAATATATATTTATAAAACAATCGTAAGGAATATTTTTATAGACAAAATAATGTAGAAGAAAATATTCAAATTAAATCTCATAGGACATACTAAAGAATATAGTACAGTTAATCTAGTACAGTTTGAGAAACATATCTTTTACATTATTTTAATAGTTTTTTGGATAATGTCCAATCGTCTGCCGCATTAGGAGGAAAAAAAGTATTTTTTTTTTGTCTATTTCGTTGTTATGTGACGATAAATTTATTTAAAGTACCAGAAAAAGAAATCACGTGATCAGCGTTTAATAAATTAAATTCTAAAAATTAATCTTTAAAAATTCACCAAAATCAGAAAATGGAAGTAAAGATTCTAAAAAGAGTTCATTTTAAAGGAATTTTTATGATCTTTTTCGTGATATCAATTTTATAACCCTCAAATTATTATTTTAAATGCAAACTTTAAAAAAGTTACTAAAACGGCTTAAAAATTTAATTTTTAAAAAAATCTAAGAAGAATTTTTCAAAAATCTTTCTTAGTGCACCCCTACACTACAAGAAGAATCGCCATGCAAAATTTCAGCCCTTTAGGTCCCTCGGTTTGGTGTGTACGTTGCATGTCAGTCAGTCAGTTAGTCAGTTACGGAACTGTTTTATATATATAGATTATTATTACTATCTTTATATCGTAACGTTAACTTCATGCGCACGCATTATTTTCCTATGCTTTTTTTATTATCTTTATAATAGAGTATGTTTCACATGATTTTAAACAACAATCGTTTTTAAAAGGCATTTAATTGGCTGTTAAAACTTTATATTTACACCCTATTTAAAAGAAGTAGGGTGTACATTTTTCAAAGAGGATGTTTCAACACCCAACTTCAAAGAAGTAGGGTGTAAATTGTAGGGTAGAAAGTTGGTACAATCAAAATTTTGTGCAATGTACTATTTAATTTCTCGATTAAAAGTAGTTTTTTTCTAAAAATTAATTTATTTCGCTTGAAAAGCGAAATATTTCATGCACGCGGTTTATATTATTATTACTATATTTATATCGTAACTTTAACTTCATGCACGAGCATTATTTTCATATGTTTTTTTATATTATTATCTTTATAATAGCTTTATTTTCATATGCTTTTAAACAACTATTGTTTTTATTCATATTATGTTGATTTTTTATTAATTAAAAATTAAGGGTGATTAATTTCGATTCCGGAAGTTCTTATTATCTTTATTTTCATATGCTTTTTCATTTGCGAATTATTCAAATGTTGGTTAAAAAACTTTTGTGTAATTTATACATTCGTGTGTGTTTAATTATTGTAATTAATAAATTTATATTTCTGGAGAGGATGTTTCAGATTTTAGTGGTACTATGATGAAAGGCTAAATCTACCAAAATTCTGAGGAGTTTATTATCGATAGAAAAGGAGTTTAATATGTAGAGGATGTTTATAGGAGTTGAATGGTTTGCAGCCCTCAATCAAACACTTCATTTTTTAATAGGCAACGCTGGAGTCATATCATGGTTCTATTGGAAATTTCTGCTAAACCTGTAATTTCAGCTTTTTGCCCCAATGATAAAAGGCTAAATCTAGCTGAATTCTGAGGAGTTTATTATAATTTTCTATATTTTTTCATTGGGTTTTCCTTTTATTCATGTGTATAAGATTTCACATGTTTTTTTTCTATGTTAATTATACTGTGTTTAGTTTTAAATTAATTTTGGTTAACAAACATTAAACAATTTGACATTTTTACTTTTCAGATTTTAGTGCTACAATGATGAAAGGCTGAAATTCCTAAATTCTGAGATGTGTATAACATTTCACATATATTTTTTCTATGTTATTTATACTGTGTTAATTTTTAAATTGATTTTGGTTAACAAACATTATTAAATTCCCGGGCAACGCCGGGTACTTCAGCTAGTGAGTCTATATATTGAAGTCAATATTATATAGACTTTAATATACAGGCTAATGATCAACTCAAATGAGTCTATACATTGATAAGCCACTTTTACAAATATCTCAGAAAAGGGAAAAAAGGGTTTAAAAATATGTGTCTCTGAAAGGTAAAAGTACGAATTTAATAGAAAGAAAAATCTCTGTACTAAATCATTTTTATAAACAGTGATTAAATTACAATCGAAATTAAACTAACAGTGCTATGGAATAAATGAAATGAGCAAAGAAATCACGTTGCACATTTTCATTTCTGTGATACATTTTCATTTCTGTCTCTGTCGAAATACCTAATTCTCCTGAAAACATAACCCATACGGTACGAAATCTTAATTCATTTTTGTATTTAAATTCCTATTCATATGAAATTCAAGTTACGTCCCCAATCCGCAACTTTTAATTGAATTGGTGTTGAAAACCGCTTCTCTGTCTACAAACGGTGACCCCTGCTAACACCTAAATGCTGCAGTCGGTTGAAGTTGAATATCACAGCGATGCCGGCCGATAAGAAACTTTTAAGCTAAGGTACTTATGATTAATGAACACAGAGTGAAGTTGGGAGGGAAATCCCGCTGCAAACTTGGCCGAATAGCGGAAATTTTATTTTTCTCCGCGTATATTATTTTCCCAGAACTCTTCAGAAGTTGAAATTACCTCACCGGCCGGCGGTTCCGAAAACTTTGTCAGCCCAAGGAGCCAATTTTATGCAGAGGAAATTTCCCGGTGTCGAAATTTAGTATGTAATTAACAAACTGCATGACTGAATAGCTATTCATGAGGCAAAAAAAAAAAATATTAATACAACAGCAATTTTTCTTATGATTGCACTGTAGGGATTTTCGTGATAAAATCTATCTTGGCGGTGCTTCCGAAAGTTTGCCAGCCAAAGGATCCAATTTTACACAGAGGAAATTTCCTGGTATTAAATTTTAGTATGTAATTAATGGACTGCAAGATTGAGTAGCTCTTTAAACGCACAGGAGAAAAAGGTTGAGTGGTGAACTCCGGTTTGAAATCCACTGCATAGGGGAACTCTCTTACGGTGAGTAGCTCAATCCACATTGGAAAGTAGGTCTCACAACCCACTTTTGGAAACGGATACATTTACCTGCCTTTGCGCATTTAGAAACTCATTGAATGGATCAGTACTGTTACACACACAAACACAAACTATATATATACTAGCCGCTGCACGACCATCATGGTCGCTTTTAGTTTTATATTTTCTTTTGCAAAACAACACAACTGAAAGTAACATATGTAAGGAATGTTACAATTGCCTGTCATCATAAATATACGTTGTTAAGGAGTAGTGGGAGATCAGAAAAAAAAATTATAATCATTGCTAAATTTACTCTAAGACCGATTCTAAAACATCGCGATTAATTTATGGGAATTTCCATTACTTCAAAACAGAGTTAAAGATAAGACTGCGAAACCCAACACCAATGATTTTAATGAAAAATTACATTCCTCTCTGTATGTACATTTTTTTTTCAAAATTAAGATATCTACACTTTGTCATTACATCAAATAAGAAATTGTTGGGTAAAATTGTTTTCACTTATAAAATGTAGTAAAAATTCAGCAAGTACTAAAATATAGTGTGGATTACATCACTCTCTGTATGTACTATTGTTCACAATTCAGATATCTCCCCTTAATCATATCAAAAAATAAATTGTTGGGAAAATTTCATCACTTATGTTGTGTATCGCTTTATAAATTAAATAATTTAAATTAAATATACAGTGAATTAAATACCTTAATAATTTTCTCCACCTATTGTTTAACTTTGATGAGTGTCATTAGATTAATTATCGCGCGAATTAATTGTAGTGACACTCATGACAGTTTAGCAAATGATAAATCATGTTTTATGTACTAAATGTAACATGCAAGAATTTAATGTATTTTAGTGTTTGATTGACTGACAATTTCAATTTATTTAAATTTTTTTTTCATGTAGTTGACTAACTCAAGGTAAAGTTTTTTTTAAAATTAAGCTTTGTTTAGTATTTTTATTTATTTTCCCCCTTTTTATTTTTAAGTTTTATACGCTTAATTTTTCTCTTTATATATATATATATATATATATATATATATGTAGGAAGGAGTTAGTACTCCTTCCTTTAGAAGTGAATCATTAGACTTAATTATTTTGAACATTTAATTAAACTAGACGATGTTTACAAGACAGGACTAACACTTAGTATGAAATTAAAAAAAACAAAGCATCAACACAGCTATTTGACTCAAAACGGCAAGCCTGCGGAGCGACACATCCGCTTCGTAATGTCACTAGTCCATCACTCTGTTTGCGCGCCAAGTCCTTCGCGCCGAAGTAGTAGGAGTCGAAGTTGTAGTAATAGTTCAGTTGTGTTGCCAAACTCATTCTCACACGGCCGTTCTGACTTTCCAGACGTCCGCGGCTGGGTTGTAAACAATAATTCTGAAAAGATAAAAAAAAAAAAAAAGAGCAGAAAAAGGAAAAATATTTCAAAAAATCAAGCAGTGTTCAACACAGTGGTATTGGTGTTCAGTTTCTGCACCACTGTTTCATTTTGTCCGCTGCAGTTGATGTTATGGTTGGACCATCGTGATGTCCTAACTTTCGAACTTCGTAACGATCGTTGGGGTTGATGTTCGTGATCTCATATGGTCCGAAGAACTTTGGTCGGAGCTTTAATCCGGTTCCAAATTGAGTTCGTTGTATTGCCACTTTGTCACCGATCTTGTATTTACAAGCCGGTTTACGCCGTTTGTTATATTGTCGTATGTTTTCTTCCTGTAAACGGAGGATATTTCGTTTAGCTTCGATACGTAACGCTTCTTTGTCATCAAGAATTCTTTGGTGGTGTTCCTCGTCAAGAAGATTTTTAATCTGTAGATCCTCTTGTTGTTTCATTTTAACACCAATTAAAAGTTGAAAAGGTGTGAATTTTGTACTGCGTGTGGTGGTACTATTTAAGATACGTTGCAATCTTGGGACATATTTAAACCATTTGTCAGGTTCATCTAGAGCTAACTTAGTTAAAACGGGAATAATTGTGCCATGAACACGCTCAACCTGACCGTTGCCACGTGGCACACCTGTTGCTATTGAAATGTGTTCAATTGACTGTTCCTGGCAGTAACTTTGAAATTCTGAAGATGTGAATGCGCTACCTTTGTCAGTAATGATTTTTGAAGGGTTGCCAAATGTAGTTTGTTGCAAGGATAATTTGTCTAAGGCATCTTTCGTAGAGGTGGACTTCACGGGATAGATCCATACAAATTTGGAAAAGGCATCAACTACTGTAAAAAGATACTTATAACATTTTTTTGTCGATGGTAAAGGTCCTAAAAAGTCGCAATGGTAACATTCAAGGGGTGCATCACCTTTTGGAATGGGGTGAAGGTATCCTTCTTGTTTTCCAGATTTTCGCGAGGACAAAATGCAAGGAATACAGTTCGAAATAATTTCTTGAACTAATTTCTTAAGTTGAGGAATGAAAAATTCACGAGAAACAATTAATTCGGTTTTCTGTGAAGCAAAATGACCTTGTGAATGGGCGTTTAGCACTATTTCTTTCTGCATCATTTGTGGTACTACTAAAAGTTCGGCATCCTGATGAAGTTTATAAAGAATTCCGTTTTTAACAAAAAATTCATCAGAAGGTGTAGATTCAAGCATAGATTTAATTTGAGATATAAATTCATCCTGGTCTTGGGCATTTTTCACCTTTTGAGTGATATCATTTGAGGTAATTACAAGAATGGGGTTACGACTTAAAGCATCAACATGTTTCATCTGTCTACCGGGTCGATGACAAACTTCATAATCAAAGTCTTCTAACATCAATGCCCATCGAGCAGTTTTAGCTGGTAGGTCTTTTTTGTGCATCGTTTTTTGGAAAGCATCACAATCGGTGATAATTTTAAATTTTGTTCCCAACAAGTAGTTTCGAAATTTTTTTAGCGCTTCAATAACGGCAAGAACTTCCAGTTCATAACTATGATATTTTTCTTGTTGAACTGTAGTTTTACGGCTAAAATAATGAATAGGATGAAACTGTCCATCATCGGATTGTTGCAAGAGCACAGCGCCAAAACCTAAGGAGCTGGCATCAGTGTGGAGTTCTAATGGGTATCCCTGTTGAAAAACATGAAGAACTGGGTTTTGTGAAAGAATGTTTTTAAGTTGTTGAAAAGCTGCTATTTGTTCAGAGTCAAAATTAAATTCTACATTATCCCGAAGGAGGTCACTTAATGGTCTAGCAATCAGCGCATAATTTGGAATGAACTTTCTGAAATAACTTGTTAATCCAAGAAAACTTTGAACTTGTTTAGGGGTTTGAGGTTGTGGGAAATTTTGAACAGCTTGTGTCTTGGTAGGTGAGGGTTTAACTACTCCATTTTCGATAATGTAACCAAGAAATTCTATCTTTCGCTGTAAAAATTGACACTTTTTAAAGTTCAATTCAAGGCCATAGTCTGCAGCTGTTTGGAGAACTAGGCGTAATTTTTGTAGACCTTCAACTTCATCATTAGATGGTATGAGAAGATCGTCCATGTAAACAATAAGAACATTGTCGCGAATGAGATTTCTAAAAACTGTGTAAACATATCGTTGGAAAACACTGGGACTGTTACATAAGCCAAATGGGACACGTAAAAATTCGTATTGTCCTTCATGAGTCACAAAAGAAGTATATTTAGTGCTATTAGGGTCCATAGGTACATGAAAGAAACCATTTTTGAGATCAAGTGAAGTGAACACCCGAGATTTTCCAAGTTTGTCTAAAGCTTCTTCGATGAGCGGTAAGGAAAATTTATCTTTTATCATTTTTCTATTCAATTTGCGGTAATCAACACAAAGTCTATAATCTCCACTTTTTTTCTTACATAGAACAATCGGTGCGGCATAATCGGAGCAACTTTCTTTAATAATTCCATCATTTAACCAATCTTGAATTTGGCTTTCTACAATTTTCTGTTCCGCGAAAGGGAGTCGTCGAGAACGTTGAGCTACAGGGATTTCATCTTGTAATAAAATAGTCATCTTAATTTCAGTGTCTTGAACTTTATGTGGTTTGTAGGAAGTAACGATATTTTGAACTTCCTCCCGAGTTTCAGAATTCAAAATGTGTGAAAGATCAAATGGAAAAGCTTGATCATCAGAAACATTAGCAATATTAACGAAGGTGTTATTTTCAGGAGTTTTGCATAAACGAATACCGTCTTTATCAAATGTAAATTGGGTTTGCTGTAAAAAGTCGATTCCGATAATCACATCAAAAGGAATCAAGTCATCCTCTAGAACATGTATTTTAGCAGGTAAAGTAATGGTTTGAATTTCGATGGAATCCTGAAAGAATCCGATGCTGTGAACTTGGTTTTTGCCAATTCCTGAAAAGGGAATGTTGGTGGGCTGCAATGGTGGCGAACCAATTCTTCGATAGGTTTTCTCATTGATGAGGGTTGCCTGTGACCCAGTGTCACAGAGTGCTGTCAATTGAATTCCTGCAAGTTGAATGTCAACATGCATGGGATTTTTCGATGAAGTTTCAGGAGAAAGTGCATTTACAGTTTTATCAGAAATAGGTTTTTGAGAATCAGGTTTTGGTTTAGAATTTCGATAACTTTTAGGGCAATTAGCATGAACATGACCAAAACTTTTACATCCGTAGCATTGTTTACCATGTGACTTATTCAAACATTGGTTGCTTTTGTGACCTCTCAAGCCACAGGAAAAACATACTGGCTGTGTATTTGGGCTACGTGTGTGGCAACGAATTTTTGTGTTAGGGGTTTTATTTTAAACAAATTAATATTATATTGCTTAATTGATGGTTACTTAATAATTAATGTTAGAATTACTCTTTACAATCTTTAAAGTCAATTTACTTCAATAGTTGCCATTTGGCCGTTAGTGGTTAGTACATTTTAAGATAGATGGTAAAGTTGCGTTGTGTTATTTTTAAATGCAATAACCCATAAATAATTAATAATTATAATTAACACTGGTTCGAACTGAATGCTTCACTGTGGTGAATAATGAGCCAAAGGAAAAATGAAATTAAATCTAATAAATTTACTCAACCTTGAAGAACACCTAGAAATAAAATTATTTCACCTAAAAGAAAAAGCTTCAAATCTGCTGAAATAAAAATAAAACCTAAAGCTGAAAATCAGCAAATTTACTAAAAAGGCAAGGACCGACATGACAAAGATATACTTAACATAACAAATTTATTCCTTCCGATTACATTAATAATATTATCACCAATCTGGTAATCAGTTCTATTAAACATTTTTTGGGATACCAATATTAAATCATCAATAATACAATTGCTATAAAAACCAACTTCTATATCCTCGTAACACAATAAAATATATACAATGACAATTCAAAATGAAATGGCTGGCGAATATAAAAAAAAACCTGAATTATTCTATATGCAATTGCTCATCTTAATTTCAATTTTACATTTAAATCTAATCTTAATGATGTTGCTGCAGCTTTAATCAAAGGTAGAGAGGTTATGGATAGAATTTATAGAAGTAAAGGAAGGAAAAGAAATTCACCCGTCGCGTCACTTCATCGTCGGGATCTTAGCGTTGTATCGCGGCCAGAGCTTCCAGCCCCGACCCCTCGGTCTTTCGCCCTCGCCTCCACCTCCAGGATCCCGAAATCTTCTTCTTGTTTTCAAACTCCCGCGCTCCGAGTCAGCACCTTGTCACCCTTTCCATCAGTCCGGTGAAACCATCCTCCACACCAAATAGTTCTTTGATGCTCAGTGAATTGTAATGGCCGAAATGAGGGGGGAAGGCTACAGGTGGCACTCTTGCACTCTGCAATTGTTTATACAATTAATTTTTTTCCACCTCTCATCTCGTTCTTGTTGGTTATTGTAATTTCCTGGCGGCCTGGTCATCCACCCGGCGATGTATCAATGCGCGCCTTGCATCTGACCTTCCAAAATTTCTCCCCGTTCGAAAAAGGGCTTTGGCGGACGTATTGGGTTACCGACAGTGGGGGAGGCTATCAAAGCTGTTGCTAGGCGCTGGGTTACTTTTTTAAGGATAGAAGAAAAGCAAAGAATATTTCTAAGACTTTTACCATTTAAAATACAAAACGCCAGCCAAAAACAATAAAAAAAAATATGCCAACCATTCACAAGGTTCATAAATTAAACTTATTAATTTATCAATATTAACAATAAGGTATAACCTGTGATGATCTATTCCAAACTTAATTCCTCTCAATGTCAAAATACTTAGAGAAACTTGCGCACACTTCTCTAAGTGCGATGACATTAATAAAATCAATTAATATCCGATCACCACAAGTATAACCCTTACATATATAGCAGAGGCCTAATAAATTTATTAAAACAAAGCACAATCGTTACTAAAATTTACTAACTTATTCACTTACTTTACTAATTTAATTATCTGAATACCCGATATTAATATTAACTTTAATCACTTCCAAAACTATTAATTATCATCACAACAAATACCTCCTTTTCCGCGAGAAAAAAAATTTGGCACAAATTTTTTTTTTTTAATAAAAAAAACAGATCACCGTGGAAAAATTTCACGAATTAAAAGAATTGACTAAAGTATAAAATTACATTACACAATGTGATATATTGTTCCCATTCGACCCGGGTCACATAACAAAACACATATACATGAGAGATTACTTATTAAACAAAATTATAAACCATGGAATATCTAGCATAATACCCGAAAAAAATTTCATTACCACAATTGTATATAAAACAAGCAAAAATGAAACATTGAACACCTAACATATATCTAAAACAATTCATTACCACAACTGTATGCTCAATTTACAATTAAACCATATACACTAAAAAAACTGCATAGTAAAATAATCATCCTCGGTTAAAACAATCAGTTCAAAAACATTACATCCTGTCCACAGTTTACTTCTATAATTTGAAATTGACAGTGCGACCATAGCATACAATCCGAAACAAATTTTTAAAAAAAAGTATGCTTAACACAAATAAACAAAACCTCTTCGAACAAAACTCAATACAAAATTCTCTCTTACGAAATTCATTATCACTCTTCAAACAAAATTAACATGTTTACTGTTCAACCTCAAAAAAATGTATATGAAACATGTGAGACAGGTGTACAAAAATTACAACTTTAACCGTACATATAACAAATAAAAATTTTAACCTCCCGTACACCCTAGTATACATTACAAAACCAGGTAATTGATAGAAATTTGAGACCTATCGTTAACTACACCACTATTTACTCCTACTAAACCCAATTCAATTCCAGCCTGCGAAGATGGACTCTTCGTCCCTCGCGGCAATGAAATTCTAATAAGCTTAGTAAAAATTAATGATTAAAATCTGAAGCCATGTCTAACGTTCATTAACCTCCTGGACACCTTAGTACACATTACAAAACTAAGTAAATGATAAAATTTTGAAACCAATATTTAACTACTCCACCATTTACTCCTACCAAACCAAAAGTAATTCCAGCCTGCGAAGAGAGACTCTTCGTCCCTCGCGGCAATGAAATTCTAATATGCTTAGTAAAAATAATGATTAACACAATAAGCCCTGTCTAGCGTTTAATTGCATAAACCGAACTGAACAGACCAACGCAAGCATACCTACTAAAAAAACATAACCAAAACTTTATTCAAAAACTGTATGCCCTACTTAAATAAACAAAAACCGGTCGAATCGAATCACAGTCGATCCCCAAAAGTCATGCTGATCCGTTCAAAACAGAATATGCACATGAAACATTGTAGACAAGAGCACCAAAAAAAATTTAACATCAACCCTACAGATAAACAAAATTTTCGGACTCTTTAGTATGCCTTACAAAAGAAATTAATCAATATTAAATTAAGCTAAAACTCTGCAAAAAAACTAAACTGGTATGAATCCAACAAATCTCTGACATGAGAAACTGAACTTATTAGGTACTGAAAGACCACAACATTCAAAATTTCGCAGCGTGTGACATTGAAGTTGAATATTAACCCCAATCTTAATTAAATTTCTAACCAAACCCAACTGGTATTAAGTCCAAACACATACCCGACATGAGAAACTGAATTTATTAGGTACTGAAATGACCGCAGCATTCAAATTTCTCAGCCTGTGACATTGAAGTTTGAATCTTAAACCCAATTGTAACTAATTTCGTGTGAAAAAAAAAAAAAAAATCATTAACTATTATATGAAAAATTTTAATATAATTTTCAATCTGTCCAAGAACCCAACTAAAACTACTTCCCGTTTTACCATGAGACCAGCTCTAAATGGCAAGAGGAAAGCAGAAAAAACTTAGCACCTGGCAAGACAAAAAAAACTCGTGATATGAAGCCCAAAATAACCAAAAAAAAATTATCTGACATGTAGAATTGCAATTAAAAATTTATCAATACTTAGTATGCAAATATACTATGGGAGACATTGTAAAACATGCACACTTTAGCACCTCAAATCAAATATTATACTTAAAACCACTAGCATAGCAATAGAAAACGTTAAAGCAACAAAATACCAATAAAAATATCTATCAATGTTTAAAGATGTTAAAAAAATATTCAATATTCAAAATAACCTCAAAATATATAGGAATGTAAAAATTCAAATGAAAAATGTATCCTTAAACGCACTAACAGAACAATACTCTTAAGTAAAACACCAAAAAAACATTTATATCGTTCAATAATTCAAAATGAAAAAAAAAATCAATATTCAAAATAATTGCACAAAATATAGGAATGTAAGAAAAATTTCAACTTAAAATATCAGAAATAATAATAACCATAAACACATAAAAATAATATGAACCAAAAAATCTGTGCCAAAATAAGATTAAGCCTCTACTATACCAAAATTTAATATGTCATGCCGTCTCACCGAAAGAAAGGATACTGGGAAAAAAAAAATGGCTCATTTGCAAACAGTCTTCACGACTTGTACCATTTGAAGAAAAAAAAAAATGGCACCGCGTGGGTAGGTCACAGGCGCCATTTGTGGCAACGAATTTTTGTGTTAGGGGTTTTATTTTAAACAAATTAATATTATATTGCTTAATTGATGGTTACTTAATAATTAATGTTAGAATTACTCTTTACAATCTTTAAAGTCAATTTACTTCAATAGTTGCCATTTGGCCGTTAGTGGTTAGTACATTTTAAGATAGATGGTAAAGTTGCGTTGTGTTATTTTTAAATGCAATAACCCATAAATAATTAATAATTATAATTAACACTGGTTCGAACTGAATGCTTCACTGTGGTGAATAATGAGCCAAAGGAAAAATGAAATTAAATCTAATAAATTTACTCAACCTTGAAGAACACCTAGAAATAAAATTATTTCACCTAAAAGAAAAAGCTTCAAATCTGCTGAAATAAAAATAAAACCTAAAGCTGAAAATCAGCAAATTTACTAAAAAGGCAAGGACCGACATGACAAAGATATACTTAACATAACAAATTTATTCCTTCCGATTACATTAATAATATTATCACCAATCTGGTAATCAGTTCTATTAAACATTTTTTGGGATACCAATATTAAATCATCAATAATACAATTGCTATAAAAACCAACTTCTATATCCTCGTAACACAATAAAATATATACAATGACAATTCAAAATGAAATGGCTGGCGAATATAAAAAAAAACCTGAATTATTCTATATGCAATTGCTCATCTTAATTTCAATTTTACATTTAAATCTAATCTTAATGATGTTGCTGCAGCTTTAATCAAAGGTAGAGAGGTTATGGATAGAATTTATAGAAGTAAAGGAAGGAAAAGAAATTCACCCGTCGCGTCACTTCATCGTCGGGATCTTAGCGTTGTATCGCGGCCAGAGCTTCCAGCCCCGACCCCTCGGTCTTTCGCCCGCGCCTCCACCTCCAGGATCCCGAAATCTTCTTCTTGTTTTCAAACTCCCGCGCTCCGAGTCAGCACCTTGTCACCCTTTCCATCAGTCCGGTGAAACCATCCTCCACACCAAATAGTTCTTTGATGCTCAGTGAATTGTAATGGCCGAAATGAGGGGGGAAGGCTACAGGTGGCACTCTTGCACTCTGCAATTGTTTATACAATTAATTTTTTTCCACCTCTCATCTCGTTCTTGTTGGTTATTGTAATTTCCTGGCGGCCTGGTCATCCACCCGGCGATGTATCAATGCGCGCCTTGCATCTGACCTTCCAAAATTTCTCCCCGTTCGAAAAAGGGCTTTGGCGGACGTATTGGGTTACCGACAGTGGGGGAGGCTATCAAAGCTGTTGCTAGGCGCTGGGTTACTTTTTTAAGGATAGAAGAAAAGCAAAGAATATTTCTAAGACTTTTACCATTTAAAATACAAAACGCCAGCCAAAAACAATAAAAAAAAATATGCCAACCATTCACAAGGTTCATAAATTAAACTTATTAATTTATCAATATTAACAATAAGGTATAACCTGTGATGATCTATTCCAAACTTAATTCCTCTCAATGTCAAAATACTTAGAGAAACTTGCGCACACTTCTCTAAGTGCGATGACATTAATAAAATCAATTAATATCCGATCACCACAAGTATAACCCTTACATATATAGCAGAGGCCTAATAAATTTATTAAAACAAAGCACAATCGTTACTAAAATTTACTAACTTATTCACTTACTTTACTAATTTAATTATCTGAATACCCGATATTAATATTAACTTTAATCACTTCCAAAACTATTAATTATCATCACAACACGTGTATTATCGACTTTCACATTGAGGTAGGAAGCATCAATTTTTTTCTGATTATTTTGTCTGAAATTTTGTGATCTGTTAAAGATTTGTTCATAAATTTTCAACTTTTCCTTAAATTCAGGGACGGATTTACAACCGTAAAGAATAACTTTATCGTTTGTTGAATCAGGAATTCCGTTTATGACATACTCAAACAGAGAGGAGTCATCGAGAGAACCTTTGTGTGCCAAATCTCTCATAGCTAAGAAATATTCTTGTAGGGTTTCAAACGGTTTCATACGTCGAGATTCCATTAATTTATGTAACTGAATACCGTTAATTTTGTCCGAAAATTCGTCTAATAAATGGTGCTTCAATTGTTCCCAATTTGTAATTCCACGAATAGACCTAATTAAAGTTTGAGCGGGACCAGTTAAACATTTTCTAACAAAAGTAATTTGGTGAATTGAATTGTTTATCTGATATAAACAAAAAAGTTCTTCAACGTCAGATATAAAATTCTCAACACTGTAATTATCACGAGACGAGAAAGGTTTTATTAAATCAACAACGTCTTTCAGACTAAACAACTGGAAAGAGAGATTCGCAGTTTCAACTGAAGGCAATGAATTTTGATCTGATTCACCAACGGAAATGTGTGTATTTTGCTTATTCGAAGATTCTTTTGCGTCAATGGTGGGGGAAAAGGGAGATCTATTTTCCTCTATAACGCTGTTAGTTTGGGATGAACGTGCACCCGGAAGTGAGTCATCATTCACTTCGCATTCCGAAAGATCAGAAAATTCTGCTTTTAATAACGATAAATCACTAAGACTCATAAGAATGGTATTGGCACATTTGTCTGGGTCAGTTGAAAATTCTAAATGAAGTAGATTACAAATAGAAATCAAGTCTTTAAGTGAAAACTCTTTAAGTACTTTCTGTTTCGTTGCTTCCAACACGAATGGCTGTTTAAAACCTGTAAATTTACGTAATCTGGTACGATTTTGTCTGTCGCCGTCTGTACCAAAAATTAAACGATGTAGAACCTTTATTTGATTCGTACTACCAATTTTTAATGATTTTGCAATATTGGGGTAATCGTTGAGAGTAGCCATAAATATATACTAGGTTCAAACAATTATAGTACACAAATATACAAATATTCAAAACCAAAATCAATACTTATAATACGTAGGTACTCAAATTCAAAAATAAAATTTCAAATCGAAATTTCCTCAAATATCAATTCAATAATAAAATATTGATTCTCAAAATATGCATCAAGGAAATAATATAATATTCTTCAAACTGTATTCAAATTGCAATCATTCAAAATATATGTTATGTTGTGGTTTGTTCAAGGAAACAAGATTCTTCAAGTTAAATGTCGAAATTTTCATCAAATCATCAAATAATTTCATCGAAATAGAATTCTCTTCAAGAAAACAGAAGTGATAAATTCAACGTCAAAGACCATCAAAAATGAATTTAGCATCAATTAAATTCTTGCATCAAAAGAACGTTGAAATATTTTCAGTTTTCTTATAATTATCATCAATAAGATGAGAATTCCATTAATCTTCAAAATTTTCTTGAACAAGCTTCAAAGTATGCATGAAATAATTACAATATGATCAGAATATACTCACAGTTCTGGTTTTCGGTTCTCGTCATCCCATCAGAATATTATCAGAGTCCGTGGCACATCACTTTCGTTTTCGCTGGCGGTATCCAAAACAGAAAGCACAGAGAACAGTAATCCGGTAATCATCAAAAGAAAATAGTTTTTCAGTCCAAGCTAGGGGTATTTTTCGAGTCCGAGGGCCGAGCACCCATGTAGGAAGGAGTTAGTACTCCTTCCTTTAGAAGTGAATCATTAGACTTAATTATTTTGAACATTTAATTAAACTAGACGATGTTTACAAGACAGGACTAACACTTAGTATGAAATTAAAAAAAACAAAGCATCAACACAGCTATTTGACTCAAAACGGCAAGCCTGCGGAGCGACAGATCCGCTTCGTAATGTCACTAGTCCATCACTCTGTTTGCGCGCCAAGTCCTTCGCGCCGAAGTAGTAGGAGTCGAAGTTGTAGTAATAGTTCAGTTGTGTTGCCAAACTCATTCTCACATATATATATATATATATATATATATATATTTTAAATTATCACGTATTGGTTTGAAACACAGAAGTGCTTCTCGAGAATCTTTAAAACAAATGGCGATACAGTTTATTCAGTTGCATTCAAAAAAAGAGACGATTTTGCCCACTTTTTGCAAAGAAATATGCTGATAAGAGGACCACATGGGGTTTCCCCATATGGTTGTACCCGGATGTGAGAGGGTCAGAGAAGTTTTTGGACATGCTTGAGGCGAGTAACAGCACAGATGACATAATTAAAAGTACCACGTGGAATGGACAAAAAAAAAAGATTATAAAAGGGCAGCACACAAAAAATACGAGGACTTTTCCTGATTCCTGGTTGTCTGACTGACGGAAGCTCTAGCTGGATGTCTCTGCACTGATCTATGCTACCGGTTGTTCGGAGCTGACGAGAGGTTTCGGAGAAAGTCATTATGAAGAAGATTGAACAAAGACCCTGGACCTGGAGTATTGACTCTCCCGATGTACGATGGAGCATAGAAGTGATCTCGAGGCTTTTAAGATATCCGATTAGATAAGTTTTTTTTTTAGCCATGGCTTAATTTAATTTAATAATTTTTTAAAGTTTATTTTTGGTCAGTCAATCTTAAATTTTTTTCTTTTTTATTGGAGCCAATTTTTTTCTTCATGTTGATTAAAGTAATAATTATTAATTTTATTATGAGGGATATAATTTAATGTTTTATGTTTTCTAGTAGAACGAGGGATATTACTAATATGTATGTGTATATTGATGTATAAAGGAGTTATGGCAATGAGATAAGATTTCTCTAAATTCTATTGTTTAACGTAAGGTGATTGGATTATACTAATTTGTGTTAATAGTAATGAATAAAAATTTTAGTTTGTTTCCCTCAGTTAAAATTTTGTCTGTCATGTTTTGTGAGTAATCATTTGTGAATTTCTGTTAGCCACAGAATCTAGGTTATTGTTTTAGTTAGGAGTTTGATTACACAACGCAATACTAACCACTATGTAAATATAAGGTATAAGTTTAAAACAATTAATACTACTTCTTTGATATAATTAAATAAAATGAATATAAGAAAAAGTATAGATAGAACACTTATAAAATGGAGTAAAAATTCAGCAAGTACTAAAATATAGTGTGGATTACAAGTATGATATTCATAAAACTTCTTAATATACACAGTTGAGTATTTCAGAAGTAGGAGATACTACAGCCGAGGTGGGCAGACTTTTCCAGGGTACGGGCTACTTCTAATTTTTTCAAGGTGTTGCGGTCCACCCAGTGGTTTAGGTGTAGTGAGCTAAAAAAAAAAAAGTTTACAATATTTATTATGACTGAATAATAAATACGGAATATGTACTTACCTACATAACTACAATAAAAAAACTTACTCTTTTAAAACCGCGCTTAAAGCAAAACGCAAGATACAAACATAATAATATGTCCATAAATATGTTTCTTTTAGTATGCGCGTCTTACGTCTTAGTAAAGGCGGTCACCCCAAAATGTCTTGGTGGTCTACCTGTCGATCGCGATCGACTTAATGCCCACCGCTGTACTACAGTGACAGAATCAAAAGAACGGACTCTAGGTATACCTACATACAAACCTGGCATCATACCTAGGCCATGACTAAACACAGGCTTTGATAAGTCTAAACATATTTTGTCAAAAGATCAGCGGTTGTAACAAATGTCGCCACTACACACACGCGGTTTTAAATTTAAATATTTTTTAAATCGGGGTTTTAAATTGCTAATGTTTACATCCGGTAGTCGCAGCCGTTGCCATTCGGGGTGTAGAAATATCGTTGATTTTTGTGCCGCATATACATATATATATATATATATATATATATATATATATACACTGAAGTGCCACTGAATTAGGGATAGCAAAGCCTATGCAAATTGTGTAGCGCTGCGCATCATGTATGCGCAAGTGAGGGCGCTGTGGTAACTGCATATATAGCGCGTACTGTGGTTGTTCTGAATTATTTGTTAGAATTGCCAGTATGGGTAAACTGCCTGATTTAGACGCCTTCCATCGCGGACATATCGTAGGTGCGCGACGCATGGGTCATTCAATTTCCGAAATCGTCAGACAGCTAGGATTTTCAAGGCGACAGTGTCAAGAGTATACCAAGAAGACATGGATGGTGGAAAAAAAACTAGCGATCGGGCAAACTACAAAGGACAATTAGCCTTGAGAGTGCGTGGTGAGAGACGGCTCAGGCGTATTGTACGTAGCCAGCGAAGCCAAACATTAGCTCAAATTACCACCCAGTTTAATGACGGTGCCAGTCGTACAGTCAGTAAACGGACTGTGCAACGCTCGCTTCACCGTATGGGTTTCGGGAGCCGTCGACCTACGAGAGTACCATTGCTCTATACTCGCCATCGGGCTGCACGTCTTGCCTGGGCAAGAGAGCACAGAGACTGGAGTGTAGAGGACTGGAAACGAGTAGCACAGAGTGATGAGTCTCGATTCCGACTACTTAACGCCGACGGGAGGCTGAGAATATGGCGTCAGGCTCATGAAGCTAGGGATCCTGCATGCCTGGCTGGAACTGTACAAGGGCATGACTCAATCATGGTCTGGGGTGTTTTTTCGTGGCACAGTTTGGGATCTTTGGTGCGTGTACCAACCTCCATCAATGCTATTCGGTACGTAGAGTTGCTGGGTGATCACCTCCATCCGTTTATGCTGTTCTGTTATCCGCACGGTAATGGAGTTTTCCAGCAAGACAACTGTACCTCTCACAAGTGCCGGTTGGCTACTGGCTGGTTGGATGAGCATTCCTAAAGTTAAAAAGCAGAGAAAATCTTCTTTGATCGTTTGGACATAAAAATATGTTATCCTTGAAACTTATAAAGTATACTTCACAAGTAATTTATATATTTCCTATAGTTCTTTTCATCTTTTATATTTTAGGTCTATTAGCTCGCATTTTTAAATGATTTTTAGCAAAATGCCTTCACATTTAGTCTGAAAGGGTTTGCTTGACGGGGTAAAAAATTAATATAACAGTACAGCAACTTTTTATAATCGCACCGTAGGAATTCCCTGATAAAACTGCAAACAAGACGAGTCTGAAAGTTTGTCAGCTCAAGGAGCCAGTTTTATGCAGAGGATATTTACTGGTGTTGAAATTTTGTATGTAATTAACGAATTGCGAGACTGAATAGTTATTTATGAGGTAAAAAATTACTATAACACTACGGCATTTATATATATATATATATATATATATATATATATATATATATATATATATATATATATATATATATACATATATATATACATATATATATACATATATATATATACATATATATATATATATATATACATATATATATATATATATATATATATATATATATATATATATATATATACATATATATATATATATATATATATATATATATATATATATATATATATATATATATATATATATATATATATATATATATATATATATATATATATATATATATATATATATATATATATATATATATATATATATATATATATATATATATATATATATATAACTGAACCGTAAGAAATTCGTGATAAAATCTTCCATTGCGATGCATAGACTGCCAAAGTACTTCTACTATCGTCATGTGTAAAAATTTGCAGTTTGGAGAAAAAGTATTTGTAAGGGAGGGTTCCAATAAAAAAATTTCTAAAATAATTTTAATTTTCAATCGGGAGGCAAGGCTACTGCAGAGTTTCTATGCAACGAACTGTAACCTGGTCTTCTATAATGCGAAATTTTCTGTAAAACCTAGACTTTGATTGACATTTATATGCTGATTAATTCTGATATTGAGTAAAACAATTTCTATATAATAAAAACTTTAGTTTTTCAGCTAAATAAAACTCAACTACACTGCTGGCCACCCAAATTGCAACACCACGAAACACAAGAGATATCACAACAAAATTTATTTTGTACATAACATGTTGACCAAGTATCAAATGATTAAATTTATAGACTTCTGTGAAGTGTGGATCCTGCCAAAATCAGTCGCCAGAGTAGCCGCCATTGTTGGAGATCACCGCTGCCACACGCCTCGGCATTGATTCAAAGAGACTTTGGATGAGTTCTTGGGGTACAGCAAACCAAGCAGCTTCCACACGTTGCCAAAGTTGATCTGCTGTGGCAGCTGGGGATGGAATCTGGGTCAATCGTAGAGCAACCATGGACCACATGTTTTCTATCGGCGAAAGATCCGGAGAGCGAGGCGGCCAGGGAAGCAATTCAATCTGGCGATTGACGAAGAACAGTTGGACAATGCGTGCCACGTGTGGTCGCGCATTACCCTGTTGAAATATGGCTGTGGGCAAGCCCTGAAAGTAAGGAAGGACAACTGGCTCCAACACCTTGGAGATGTAGCGCTGGCTGTTTAAAGTACCGGCAATGCGTACTAGAGGTGTGCGAGAGTGATATTCAATACCGCCCCATACCATAATACCCGGTGCAGGACCAGTGTGGCGGTGCATAACGCAGCTGTTCACCATCCTCTCTTCACGGTGTCTCCAGACTCGAATGCGACCATCGTGGTGTTGCAGACAGACGTGACTCGTCAGTAAAGACAATTTCATTCCATTCTGCAGTCCACATCCTTCTGTCATCGCACCATTGGCGGCGGAGACGTCTGTGGTTCTGCGTCAAGGGTAGACAAAGCAATGGACATCTTGCGGACAGACCACTCCGCTGTAAACGGCGTCGAATGGTTCGCGCAGACACTGGATGATGCGTTACAGACTGCATGTGCTGTGCTATGGTTCGTGATGTGACTGAGCGATCCGTCACTGTCATGCGCACAATTTGCCTGTCATCACGTGAAGTGGTGCGCTGAGGTGGATGCGATCGAACACGCCGGTCCGTCGTACCCTCCAGCATCCAACGATCACATATCCGCATTACAGTTGTTTGGTTTCGTCCAACACGACTACCGATTTCCCTGAAAGATAATCCACAATCTCGGTAGGCCACTATCCTTCCTCTGTCGAACTCGGATACTTGGTCAAAAGATGACCGCTGTTTTCGACGAGGCATAATTGATCGTTTTTTTGAAAAAACCACAAGAAAAACACAATTGCCGAACTTGAAATCCGCGAAATCTCCAAGTCTTAAATAGCGCTTTGAAGTGGCGCCACAGGCGCGCGTGATGTGCGTCTGCGCTGAAATTCTAATCATTTGCACATATCACCTCCGCTAATGCATGTTGTCAATTTCATGTTATTGGCATGTTTCCTTCAGGGTGTTGCATTTACAGTGGCCAGCAGTGTATTTTTGAATAGTTATTTTTTGGTTTATATATATATATATTTATATATATATATATATATATATATATATATATATATATATATATATATATCTGTGGCTTGGTACAAGAAGTGCCTAAGTCAGTTTTTTCCAAGAGAACTTTGTTTGCTTATGTCTCTTTTTAAAAAATATTATTTTAGGCACTTCTTGTGCCAAACGACAAATTATATATATTTATATATTTATTTATTTATTTGTGGCTTCGTACAAGAAGTGCGCCGAAGTCAGTTTTTTCCAAGAGGACTTTGTTTGCTTATGTCTCTTTAAAAAAATATTATTTTCAATGTAAGAAGTACCCAAGTCTGTACAATGGTTTATAAAACACTTTTAAAACATCGGACAGATTTGGGTACTTCTTACATTGAAAATAATATATTTTCATAGAGACATAATCAAACAAAGTGATCTTGGAAAGAATTGACTTAGGAACTTCCTGCACCAAACCACAGATTATATATATATATATATATATATATATATATATATATATATATATATATATATATATATATATATATATATATATATATATATATATATATATATATGTATATATATATATATATATATGTATATATATATATATATATATATATATATATATGTATATATATATATATATATATATATATATATATATATATATATATATATATATATATATATATTTATATATATATATATATATATATGTGTGTATGTATGTATGTATGTAAGTATGTATGTATGTATGTATGTACCCCTTAAACAAGGTGTGTTTAAAAAAAAGACCGATCTTTCGATATAAAGACTTTATTGCTTTCTCTCTCTCTCTCTTTCTTCTTTTCTTTTTCTTTTTTTACATTTTAAGCACAGTCTCCCTCAAAGTAGTCCCCTATACTGGCAATAATACACCGTTTCTCCAAACTTTCTTCCATTGCTGCAATGCTCTCCGGAACGCCTCTTTCTGAGATGGCGCCTTCCGGAGAATGCGGTGGATGGGAGGCACATCGGATGTCTGATGTTTTGCTGGATAACTTGCGGATAAGGAGTGAGGCGTGAGCCACCGCGCTCTGATGGTGCAACATCCAGATCTGGTTTTTCAACCATTCGGGCAACTTCGGCGGACAGTTTAAATGACGATTTCCACGAATCGCAGCTCAAATTCTCTCGACTTGGTCGTTGTTTGTTGTTATGGAACCTCTCAACTTGCGGCCCACCAAGCTATTAAGTGCAGCCCGAAACATACTCACCAGGTAGATCAGGGGTTCCCAAAGTGGGCGGTAACCCGGTGGGCGTTAGAACGATGGAGGCTATCAATTTAAATTCAATCACAGCTACCAACAGTTATGGCTGCAAAAACAGATACCGATACTTTATCCTGGATATAGGTTGTAGTACAAATGTTTTTAAGGTACATTTCTTTCATCCTATTTTGCCGAAAATGGATGCAGTGCATTCGCTAATCTGCTTACTAAAAACAGAAACCGACTACAAATAGCTAATCGCGATGTTTTGAAAATGCTGCTGACAGAAATAGAGACGAACATTAATAAGTTGATAGCAGTGTACCAACTTCATCCTTATCATTAAGATAAGTTTTAATGTTGTTCGTACTGTTTACTTTAATTTCATCCTTCGTTATCTTTTGCGTTTTCTTGTTTAATGTGGATGTTACCACGGTTGGTTTTAATAAATAATTTTATAATTTCAATCTTCAAGGTGTCATATAGCAATATAGCATATATCTCGATCAGTTGGTCAACCTGACGCGGGACTCCCAGAGTTAGTTCCCAAGCATGCTTGGTCCTCACTTTTTCGACCCACTCAAGGGATGATAGGCTGAGTCGACCTTGCCCAGTTGCAGGGTCGTTCCCTGGACCTGTGGTGAATATAGATACGCAAAGTATGCAAATTTGTCACTGCATCTCTATTTGTTCGCTTAGAAAGGAAAATTTCCTGGAGAGGGGGGGGGGGGGGGTTCTGCTGCGTAATTTGTTTTCCTGAAAAGGGGGCGGTAAACCAAAGAAGTTTGAGTACACCTGAGGTAGATACTTTTAAAAACATAATTTTGGATATTAGTGCCTGGAAAGACTGTTCAAAAGTTTGCCCATCTGCGGCTCATGTTGTTCTCATCAACGTATCTTTGTGAATCATCCAATTCCAAAATGAAATATACGAAGAGCGTATATAGAAATCGGCTTACTGATTCTTACCTTGATGATGTAGTGAGAGTAGCATGTAGCAAATATAAATCTGATTTGTCTAAAATAGTCAAAAGTTTGTCTTAACATAAAAAATCGTAGTCAGTTTTAAATAAACGCTTTGGTGCATTTAGGTTTTGAGTTTTATTCTTTACATTATTACATTATGGGCCACAGGGCACTCTCTTTGCATGTTAACGACCTATTTTAAAAGTTCAGTCTCTTCTTGAACACGTCCTGCATGTTCATACATATGTGCGTTTATAGATATATAAATAAATAAATGAATAAATATATATTATATATATATATATATATATATATATATATATATATATATATATATATATATATATATATATATATATATATATATATATATATATATGTGTGTGTGTGTGTGTGTGTGTGTGTTTATTAAATTAGGCTACTTGTTCGTAATGAATGTTATGTCATTAAATTTGTGTAATTAGTTTTATGAAATGAACTTTCTTGAGCAATTGATGTATAAATATGCTATACATAAGTGTTTGGTTTTGATTAAATTTTTTTGAAAATTTTGTTAGATTAAATTTTAGAATTTAACGAATTTTGTTCACGAGGGACTTGGTATCCTTGAAAAAAAAAATGCGTCTGAAAGTTTCGAAATGCCGAAAAATGCGCTCCCTTTATTTAAAACAGGGATTCCCAACGGGGTCCAGGTGGACCCCTTGGGGGTCGATGGACGTTTAAAAATGGTCTGTAGTATTCCAGGGGTCTATTGGGGGTCTATGATGAATTTTTCTCTTTTAAAATTTAATTTTTTAAGAATGTAATTACTAGATAATAATATCCATTTTAATATGTATAAATACAGATTTGTATAAGGGGGAGTGATCCATGGATCAAAAGTTGAATGTCATGTTGCTTTTGTATATGCCTCGAATGCCGCCGTCAGCTTTTATTTGTGAACCAACACTATGCAGAACTGGCAGAACACTATGCAGAATCCCTTGGACCTTAAACAGCACATGGGTCCAACCGATGCAACCAATCAGAAGCAGTTTCGTTTTTCTCTTGGAGATGTTTGTGCAATTATAATCTGTGTTTCTGAAATCTTATTTATACTTGTGAAAATAAAAACGAAAATGGTACAAAAATAATAAAAACATAAACCTAATGAACCACTTTTTCTAATTTTTTTTGTTTGTTCATATTCTTAGTCAAATTGTTATCTTTAAGTGTTTTATGTGCAATTATTAGTATTATAATTTTGTTGTATGCTGTATATTATAGAGAAAAATGTGAGGGGGTCGATGGAGAAAATCATTCTTTTAAAAAAGGTCGATGCAGGAAAAAGGTTGAGAATGAGAAGCCATGATTTAAAACAACTGTATGTAAAAACGGAAAAGCCAAACGAGCAATGGAGATAATGTGTAATTAAAAAAATATGTATATTGAATGAGAAATTTCCAGTTGATTATCATAGATATTGATGATACGCGAGGTGTACTAAGGCGAAACCTTAAAAAATAATAATAATAATCTATATATATAAAACAGCTCCGTAACTGACTCATTCATTCACTGACTGACATACAACGCACCGACCAAACCGCTGGACCTAAAGGGCTGAAATTTTGCATGGCGATTCTTCTAATAGTGTAGGGGTGCAATAAGAAAGATTTTTCAAAAATTCTTCTTAGATTTTTTAAAATTAAATTTTTAAGCTGTTTTTTAAACTTTTTTTGCGTTTGCATTTAAAATAATACATTGAGGGTTATAAAATTTATATCACGAGAAAGATCATAAAAATTCCTTCAGAAGGAAATTTTTTTCGAATTTTTACCTCCATTTCCTGATTTTTGGTGAATTTTTAAAGATTAATTTTTAGAATTTAATTTATTAAATACTGATCACGTGATTTCTTTTTCTGGTACTTTCAATAAATTTATCGTCACGTGCGTAACAACTAAATAGACAAAAAAAATATTTTTTTCTCTTTCTAATGCAGCAGACGATTGGATATTATCCAAAAAAAATGCATATCCCTTACGATTTTTTTATAAATATATATATATAGATAGATATATATTTTACATCAATTGTATACATTGATCATCGCATTTATTATAAATATATATATTTATTTTTTGGCATAAATTGCATACGTTGACCGTTGTATTTAATTTGAATGTACTCCGTAGCGAAGCGCGGGTTTTCAGCTAGTCTATATATATATGAACATGCAGTAAATATTTAATTCTGCTATGGTTGTAGTAGTTGTTTCTGTGGCAAACCATTCGTATCGTCGGGTTTGGTATTTGAAATATTAGTTCTCGAGTCATGTTCATGCATTCAAAGAGGCATTCCCATTGTTCGTTTCTTTGTCGAGCATCGTGGTGAAAGCGCGTGCCTCACAAAGTGACTCCAACAAAAGATCAGGCTCCTACTTTGCGGCTGTGCAGATCGGATTATCTGCACAGCATGAAAATAAATATGAATTAAATACTAATTGTCCGAAAGAATGTCAACGCGTGCCTCGCTGGAGGAATATAACGGATTGTTTATTATCTTTTTCTCTTTTTTGCCAGAAAAATAGCTGAAAATGCGTGTAAGTTTCATTATCATTTTAATTAAATCCTACCGAATCCAGTAATATTTAGTTCATTTGAAATCTCTAGACAGAGCATTTTTTTAACCCACATTATTCGATTATCTGTGTTTTCCGGGTTTTCGCGCACGCCCGTGCGTTAAATAGGTGGGAGCTGATGGATTTCGTCCGATAATCTGGATAATATTTCTCTCTCCAGAATATATTAAGATCGCGTATTTAAGACTCTAGAATATATTAAGCTTTGTAAGTGCAATAACCTTTCGAAAATCGCTCAATTTCGCTTTCTTTTTTTTTTTTCCCTCGTAGACCCCTGACTTTTATCGGGTACCCCAGAGATGAGCGAATGACAGTTTAGAAATTTCCCCCCATACATAATTTCGTTTTATTACACCCATGTTTTTCATAAAGTGATAATTTATCCAGAGGAACCATCTTTATTCTTACAGAGACAATAAAATTTGTATGAAGCAAATAAAGTAAAAAGAATCTCCGCATATATATATATATATATATATATATATATATATATATATATATATATATATATATATATATATATATATATATATATATATATATATATATATATATATATATATATATATATATATATATATATAACGTTCCACTATTATTAATCGCCCTAATTTAACGTGTATTATAAAGTATCCTTGTTTCAACCTCAATAAAGCCCAGCCCTATTTCAAAAACGAAATCGAATTAACCTAATATTCTATTCTCTTCAATAAACGCGCGGTAAAGTTATTTTTAGACATGAGTCAGAATCCCGTGATCTCGATCCCCCTTAGAAAAATCATGCGACTTTCGACTCATATACCACATGATCGGGGTCAGCCAATTAAAAGAATTTTAGCCGCCTAGCGGTAGGGTCATGAACCCTGCGTATATAAGGTCGAACAACGTTGTTTCCGCGCGCTTTCTGTCTGTTCGATTATCCTGGGGTCGTCCATCTGTTGCTGTTACTTTCACGTGTCCCCGCTGTCCGTTCCATTATGTAGTGTCCAGTATATTCAAGTTCCGCCTGGTCCGAGCTGGTGTGTTTGCGTCCTTTGATCAAGTTACATGTACTTTGATGTCTGCTGAAATGTCCTCCATGCAGTCGTCGTTTTGTTACTGGAATAAAACAATTTAATGAATACCATGTGTCTCTTCTCTAATTTGTCTACATTACGGTGAGTCCGGGTGTTTATTTCGCCAGTATTCTGCTCTAGAGTGTGCTTCTCTCATCAGATACCACCAACCGTAATGCCTGCTTTGAGTGTTCGTGAATCTTGTGTGCACCACTTCCTCCGTGATGTGAAATTCATCCATCACACACACACACACACATATATATATATATACATATATATATATATATATATATATATATATATATATATATATATATATATATATATATATATATATATATATATATATATATATATATATATATATATATATACAGTCAAACCTCGCTAACTCGAACCTCGATTTCGCGAATTTTTCGATATCTCGAAGAAATAAAAATTCCCTTCAAATTTCCTATGCACTCAATGTTAAAAAAACCTTGATTTGGCGAATTTTTTTTGGCTCATCCCTCGATAACTTGAATTTTTTTCCATAAATGGAGAAGAAAATTTTTTTCTAAAAACAAAAATATAATATAAAAAAAATAGAAATTTCTAAAAAATAGAAAAGCTCTTCAAACATTACAGTGGTAAAATCCTGCATAAACTTTAAAAAGAAGGGATATAAAGACGGAAGATAACACAATGAAATGACAGTTTCTCTTGACCCTCCAAAATGGGAGTTGAAATTCTTGTTTATTGTTTTCTTATCTCGTTTCAGTTAGTTGCCATGCATATGCAGTGAACATCGATCCTTTCTTTTATTTTTTTCCTTTTATTCTCCAAGGTTACTTTCTAGAGGGGTTGGGGTGGTTTTAACAGAACAGGAAATTAAGGCATAAACGAAAATCAAGAGGTGGGGGGCTTCCAAGAAGATTGTAGAATTTCTTATCACTGCAGCAATGAGTGAAAGAAAAAACTACAGGTATGAATGCATGCCTGTGCTGTCTTGCATTCAAGCTAGTGCCTCGATGCTCATGCACCTCGATAACATGGAATTTAATGACTTTGTCGTCCTAGATGATACGGTAATAGTGTGTGGTCAGTGGGAGGAAAATGACATCATCGGTCAGACGAAAGCTTCTTGTATATTATCAGAAGAAGAGGAGGACGAAATTCACCATTTGCCACCAAATGTGACAAACAAAGAAGGACTATTTGCAGTGGACGCTTTGAGGAGATATGTTGAAAGTCAACCAAATAGGTAAGAGGACACATTTAAAACCATTGTCCACTTAGAAAGTGTAATAGATAAAATTTCAGACTCTTCTCCGAAGCAAACAACAATTGAATCTTTTTTCAAAGAATTTTGTAAATAGTGTTTATTAAAATAAAAATATGAATTACTTTTTAATATGGTATGTATAAAAAGCCTTTTTTTCTCTATTACTATTGATAATATGCGGTTTTCGATAATTCGAATTTTCGATATTTCGAATTTTTTTGTCTCTCCCTTCAAGTTCGAGATATCGAGGTTTGACTGTATATATATGAAATGACCCAAATTGGGTCATCTCTTGAAGAAACACAATCGAGGACGAAATTAAATGCAATTCCAAATCACAAGAACAAAAGTTTATTCCATGAAAACAGCAACAGGTTACTCGCATCGAAGCCGACCCGCGTCTCTCGTTGCGCGCGAAAGTAGAATTAGGTCATCTAGGGGTTGCCAGGAATCGACGGAGAGAGTTAGTATATGGAAAGGCTGAGCATCTCGCCAAGGTGTCAGAAGGTTACCACATTTAGAAAGAAAGTTCAGATAAGGGCGATTAAAGATTATTAATAATATTATCATATATATATGTATATATATACAGTTGGTTCTCTGTTTAACGACGCTCTACTTAACGACGATCTCTATTTAAAGACGATATTTCTCGGTCCCGGTCCCTCCGACGTAAAAAAATTCTATTTTAAGACGATTTTGTTTCTATTTAACGACGATTTTTTCTTACATGATAAACTTTTTCTTCAACATTTTATCTACTGGAGGGTTACTTTCTGTGGGGGAGTTTGGTTTCAAAAACAGACCCGGAATTTCCTTTATGTTTGTTGCAATCATAGACTTGTTGCAGTGGAAAAAACAGGGGGAGGGGGGGGGGATTACTGTTTCTCGGAAGATCGAACATTCTTCCCTGGTGGATCGAATTTCTTAGTGCGGGTGTGGAATCACTCTATTGTACCTACTATGTGGTCATGTGATTTACGAACTGTCCAAAAGCACCCCTCTCTCACTCCTTCTGGGAAGCACGTGTTCATGTTTAGAGAATTGAGGCAGTGAAAGGCAAAGTGGTGTAAATCACATTTTCAACTTTTTTTATTTGAGGGCAAATATGTAATCTCCATGTTCAATTTATAGTGCAATTGCAAATAATTATTGTTTGCAATATTATAGTAATTATTATGAATAATAATTTGTTCAATTTATAGTGGAATTTTTGTAGTTTTTGCAGTAAAACGCTTTTGACTTACACCACTTTACTTACTGACTTACACCACTTTGCTTTTCACCGCCTCAATTCATGTTTGGGTGTAGGAGCTCATTCCAATACGAATACGAGGTGAGCAGAGCAAAATGGCATCAAAGCGAAAGCATGTTACGCTACACGAAAAAGGGAAAATTATTGAAAACTGGGAAGAAAGTGTTGGAATAACAAAAGTCCAATTCGCAAGACAATTTCAGCTACCCGAGTCTACTCTCAAAGGCATTTTAGCAAGCAAAGAAAAAATTCTTGAAGGAGCACAAAAATTTGGTTTGAGATCCAAATCCAAACGGCAGAAAATTCAATGTGGCCGATCAGAAGAGTTTGAGAAGGCAGTCCTGCAATGGTTTCATCAAGCAAGAGCATCTAACATTCCAATTTCCGGAGTGATATTTAAAGAAAATGCTATTATTCTGGCAGAAAAGTTTGGAATGCAAAATTTTCAGGCTTCGGCTGGTTGGCTAACAAAGTTCAAAGAAAGATACGGGCTTGTATTTAAAAGAATATCTGGCGAAAGTGGCTCCGTAGATGAAAAAATAGTGGATGAATGGAAAATAGTGCTGAAGGGGAAATTAGATGGATATGATGAGAAGAACATATTCAATGCAGATGAGACGGGCCTATTCTACAATATGGTGCCTAATAAAACCTTAACGTATATCGGCGAAAAGTGTTTTGGTGGAAAACACAGTAAGGAACGATTGACTGTTTTACTGTGCACTAATTCGGATGGATCTGAGAAATTTCCACCACTAGTTATAGGCAAATTAAAGCAACCAAGGTGCTTTAAGAATATCACCAGGAAACCATGTGAGTACCGCAATAACAATAATGCGTGGATGACATCACTTATTTTTATTGACTGGATTAGAAAATTTGATGCAAAAATGCATCGAGAAAAGTGAAATAAATAATATATATATATATATATATATATATATATATATATATATATATATATATATATATATATATATATATATATATATATTATTTATTTATTTATTTATTTATTTATATGTATATGCACAAATGCCACTCGAAAATTTTTCTTGAGTTACACCCCTATCATGCTGTCGGAACTATCTCGCTAACGGAGTCATTATAAGCGGACAATTCCTTATCTACATCAAACAAATTGTTCGCAATTTCCAAATACACCTCCTGTTAACTTCCTTTTTACCATTTTTAGAGTAATCTTTATTACATCCATCAAGATGCGAAAGACAGCCTAACTACACTCAAAATAAAACTTGGAGAAATCTCTCTTTAAGAATCCTTTGTATCTGTGAAGAGTGTTGACTCATAATGATGAACGACCACAAAAAGTTCCTTCCTTCCTTATGGTGGCTGAGATCAGTCACTCGAACGCAAAAGGGTTGAGAAGCATTTGCTTGACATTTCGTTTTATTTTATAAGCAAACAGATGATCTTTTTATGAGTATGAAAGAAATTTTAAAAGACGAATTTGCTTTTCACGTCCACTTGATCCGAAGAAAGTGGCATTCCCTTTGAAAATGTAATAAACGTTATTCAAAAGTAATTTGGGAGATTATCTGCATGAGAGGTTGCATTTAGTTATAATTATTAACTTGTGGAATTATGCAGCTGGTAGCATTATAATTGGTTGCCATTGTCAGCTTGAGAAATTATTCAACTTGAGAAATTATAGTACGTAATGTTACAACTGGTTAGAATTATTAACTTAGGGAATCGTGAAATAGATGACGTTACAATTGGTTATTAACTAGGGATATTATGCAATTGCTTATGTTATAATTGGTTAGAATTATTAACTAGGGAAATAATGAAGTTGGTGACATTTGGTTAGAATTATCAACTTGGGATATAATGCAACTAGTGACGTTACTATTGGTTAGAATTATCAACTTGGGATATAATGCAACTAGTGACGTTACTATTGGTTAGAATTATTAACTTGGGGAATCGTGAAATAGATGACGTTACAATGGGTTATTAACTAGGGATATTATGCAATTGCTGATGTTATAATTGGTTAGAATTATTAACTAGAGAAATAATGAAGTTGGTGACATTTGGTTAGAATTATTAACTTGGGATATAATGCAACTAGTGACGTTACTATTGGTTAGAATTATTAACTTGGGGAATCGTGAAATAGATGACGTTACAATGGGTTATTAACTAGGGATATTATGCAATTGCTGATGTTATAATTGGTTAGAATTATTAACTAGAGAAATAATGAAGTTGGTGACATTTGGTTAGAATTATTAACTTGGGATATAATGCAACTAGTGACGTTACTATTGGTTAGCATTGTTAGCTTGGGAAATAGTTCAGTAGGTAATGTTACAACTGGTTAGAATTATTAACTTGGGGAATCATGAAATAATTGACGTTACAATTGGTTATAATTTTTAACTAGGGACATTATTTAGTTGATGATGTTATAATCGGCTAGAATTATTAACTAGAGATACTATGCAATAGGTGACATTACAATTGGTTATAATTATTAACTTGGGAAATAACGCAGTGATGACAATTTGTTAGAATTATTAACTAGAGTAATTAGAGGAATGCAATAAGTGACGTTACAATTAGTTATAATCATTTATTTGAGAAATTATGCAGTTGGGGACAGTTGGTTGGAATTATTAAGGTGGAGAATCATTCGATAGGTGACGTTACATTTAGTTAGAATTATTAATTCGGGATGTTATGATGTTGGCGACGACGTTACAATTGATTAGAATTACTAAGTTGGGATATTATTCGGTAAGTGATGTCACAACTGGTTAGAATTGTTATCCATGGGAATCATGTGATAGGTGACGTTACTATTGTTTATGACGACGCGGTGGCTCAGTTGCAAAAGCAGCAGTCCAGTGATCTGAACGTCGCTGGTTAGATGCCCGTCGTTGACAAAACCACCAGCGTGTACACTAATGACGGCTGGTGCACGGAAAAAAAAATCTGTCGTACCTGCAATGTCCTCCAAGTTTCCAAAATACCTCTGGAGGTGCGGAGTCAAGTGTTCCGGTCTCGTCACTTGACTCGAATCAAAATTACCGGACCGATGTTCTTCGAGGTCAAGTCAGACTTCAGCCCTAGTAGTACCTCGCCAAGTGAAGCTGCTTACTACTCTTCGCCATGGACCAAGGTCATGTGGACTTAGTGTAGGCTTTCCTACACCAAGGGGATTGGAAACAACAACTATTGTTTATGATTATTAACGTGGGAAATTATGCAGTTGGTGACGATACAATTTGTTAGGATTATTAGCTAGTGGTAATATGCAGTCGGTGATGTTATAACTGGTGAGAATTATTAACTTAAGGAATCATGAAGTAAGCGACGTTACAGTTGGTTAGAATTACTGACTTGGGATATTATGCAGTGGACGGTGTTACAACTGGTTAGAATTGTTAGCTTGGGAAATTATTCAGTAAGTGATGGTACAATTGGTTAGAATTATTAACTATGGGAATCATGCGATATGTGACATTACAAATGTTTATAATTATTAACTCAGTCTATACATCGGAGCAGTACAGAGAGTAATAATCCTGATATATTATATTCTAACTTATCTTCAAATTCAGCTTTGATGATATTCTATAATTAATTATGATTTAAAAAATAATCTACATTTTTCGAGTTGACATGTCGTGGTCATTGCAAACTAGAATTATAATGCTTCTCGACGAATTGCGTAATATCTTTCAGTGGCAATTTGAAAGCAAAAAATTATTATTATAGGTTTCATTACTTAATTTAAATTACGAATGTTGTGCTTTGATAAAAAAATCTAGATTAAATATATGAAGGACGGAAATTCCAGACACCCAGAGTCCTTTTTTATGGGGATAAACACCTGCTGTCAGAGGTTGGATAAGGGAGGGGAATCAGCATAGTTTTAAACGATTAACCTCTTGAGGAATTTGTGTGGTTTTATGAATCCTCCCTTATAAGCAGATTATTTATTTATTTACTTATTTGTTTATTTATTTAGAGAAATGAATATTAAGGGAACAATGGACGCTCATCAGCACCATCTGCTAATGGATAAAGAGGTTGTAGTTCCATGTCATGCAAAATTTCTAGCGGCATATTCGCGGTTTCTGGGATTTCACGTTCCAAACTATTAGAATTCTTCTTCTTTCCCCCTCGGAAAATTGATTGTTTATTTTTCTTTTATTCCGCAAGCTGTTCTGCTTGTCGATAATTGCTTTATTCACGGCGAAGCTCGCATTAGTACCCTCTCCTTGATAGATGAATGATTATTTGCCTCTGTATCTGTATCCTTGGAAAGCCACCACCGTCCAGGTTTCAGACACCACCTGCTCTGCTTGGGGCAGCGCTTGAATGAGCTTTGTGCTCTCCCCCACAAAAGAGCTCTGGCCATTCGGCACTACACCTGTGATATCCGTTAAACAAAGAATCCTTTTTCTGTCATATCCAGTAACATATTACGTACACCCCCAGACAGGCCACGCGTGTCGTGGGGCGGGGAATTTCCCAGCTCTCGATGAATAGCCGGCGATGGCTCACATTGTATAACTGCGCATAAGTATTAGAGGAATTTGATAATGGCGCGCGAAAGTACCGTATGTCATAAACGGTATGCGTAGAATCAGCGCTGTCACCACCATCTCTTGCCTCCGGATTATTTATAAATGGAATTTCGGACTATTCGTACGTAAAGCTATCAAAATATACATAGATAATCGCCCTAAAAAATCACATTATACGTACTTAGAACATATATATATAAATATATATATATATATATATATATATATATATATATATATATATATATATATATACATACCGGGTGAGCCAAAATTCATAAAAAAAGGGAATAAATTATGATTAAGAAGTGAAGTTTGCAAGAAAGAGCTCACAAGAGAGTCGGATTTTTTTTAGCAGCAGAGTAAAAATTTAAAAAAGTCACTGGTAGAGTCACTAGTCTACCTTTGCGAGCATTACTATTCCCCGTGGACGATTCCGCCGCCATATTATTCATAACGGTTTCCACCGCAGTAATGAGGCCCTCCCCCAACGAGAGTCTTCCTCTTTGTGGCCGATCCTCCAAATCCCCGTGTATCACGGTCTTTTATTGCAAGATTGATTTGCAAAATTCTGCTGAATCTCTCGCATGTCAGCGCCATCCACCAGTGACTTTTTTAACTTTTTAAACTTTTTTGGGGCTGCTAAAAAAAAATCCGACTTCCTTGTGAGTCCTTTAGTTAATATTCAAAGTATATTTTTATTTAATAATTCCTTGATATAAATTTACTTCAAGCCATCCGCGACCCCCCCCCCTCCCCTCTATAGATCGCAACCCATAGTTTGCTCCATACTGATCTACAGGATATCACACTTTTCTGAACAGTGGGGCCACTTCCCACCCCCCTTCAATGAAATTTCCTCCCGGGAAGTGTGGCGGGGGGAGGGGGGATTCTCCCCTTGTTGGGAACCCCTAATATAGTTTGTCATCGGTTAAAGCATCGGCAAATTTTAGTAGTATATCTCCCATCCCCGAGGCTTTCTGTACGAAAATGCGACTATGCCGATCGCGACCTGAAACCAACGGGATGTAACTCCCAGCACGTTCCCTGGAAACCAAGAAAATGAGACGGAATATCAGTGGACGCATCCGAGGGGAGATAGCGCCTCTCTAAATGACCTCTCGCCCCAGGGGCGTCGCGATAGGGGCGTAATGGAAAGAGGGAGGGCGCGTGCGCCCCCCTTATCATTTTTAAGGCTGTCAACGCTTTGCATTTCGCATTTCGCGAGGTGCCACTGATACCCCGCTTTTATAAACGAGGCAGGGGCAGATATTTAACCGGAGAGTCCTGGAGGAGCAGAGATAAAAGTGCGGTGGTTGTTTTGGTGAACGACGTGTGGAAATGAAGTCTGTTATTTACGCGGGGACGAGCGAAAAATAAACAGGGGCACAGGAGTAAGTAAATTATGCATCCTGGGATAGGTCAGCAGAATTTTCTCTCTCTATCTATATATCTCTCTCACTATATAATATATGTATGTATATATATATATATATATATATAATATATGTATGTATGTATATATATATATATATATATATATATATATATATATATATATATATATATATATATATATATATATATATATATATATATATATATATATATATATATATATACAGAGGCTGTTCGCACATTTTTTAGACGATTTTGGTAAGCGGTAATAAAAAATCGTTTGCTGCAAAAGAAATAATTGCAATTGTACTATGTTTTTAAAAGTCAAAATTATCGTCTGCGGCTTGAAAGTTTTGTTTTTATTCAAAATGGCGTTTTGAACAAAGCAGTGGTTCGAAGGCTACATTTATGCTCTTTCCGAAGAGAAATATGCATACTCCGTTATCCAAAAACGATGTGAGAATCATGGTTTTGTGATATCTAAAGAGTCGATAGGTAATATCGTCAACAAGAAAGGAAAAAAACGTCAAATTGGAGCCTCAAGTGGGACAAAAATTCCAAACAAGTATCCAAGGAAAAAACGGACATCTTCGACTATTGCAAAGGTACGTTGTTTAATGTTAAAAGAAAATCCCCCTAGTCAAAGGACAGTTGCAAAATCATTAAAATGCTCGGTGTCCACTGTATACAAAATCATAAACGTTGATTTAAATCTTAAGAAAGCGAAAAAACGCAATGTGCATCGTCTTCTTCCAAATCATATCGCTGGACGCAGGACACGCTGCAGAATTCTATATGAGAAACACTTATAGAAAGAAAAATGGAAAACAATTGTCCCAATAGATGAATCATGGGTGTATTTAAATGATTGCAACAAAAAAAGAGCCATTTATTATCATAAAAGGGGAGAATAAAATTTAAGTACATGGTTCAAAGAATCGAAAGAAAGTTTTTCTAAGGGATTCATGATTGTTGCTGGTTTTTCTTATAATGACAAGTTAAAAATAAAGAGAGTGGAAAAAAATGTCAAGATTAACTCCAAATACTATCAGGAACATATTTTATTGCCAATTTTTCTGAATGAAATACCATCGCTTTACCCACAGTGCCATCAATCTGTGAGACTCCATCAGGACAAAGCTAGCAGTCACACATCAAAATCCACTGTAAATTTCCTAAAAGAAATGGAACAAAAAACTGGTATCAAGGCCATACCCTTCACTGATATCCCTACTAAATCTCCCGATGTATCACCTATGGATTTTTGTGCTTTCGGACTTTTAAAATCTGCATTATCCCAACGTCGTCCCAAAACCCTTACAGGACTCTGGAAAGCTGTTCAGGAGGAATGGGATAGAATACCTCTTCTGACACTTCAAAAGGCATTATTATCCTGGAAATTGCGGTGTCGAAAGATAGTTCAGAATAAGGGATGTCAAATGGAACATTTAAAACACAAGAATTTTATGTAATTTAGTTTTGTGAATACAATATACATCGTCTAAAAAATGTGTGAACAGCCTCTGTATATATATATATATATATATATATATATATATATATATATATATATATATATGAGACGCGGTTTAAAATCACGCACTTCACTAAATCATCAGTTTACCAGTTTTATTCCGAATATTACAGTCGATGTCTGGAATATTCACTCTTGGATTCAGCGTTAGCAATGCAGCCATAGTAGTCCGAGTAGCACGAATACAGTCTTTGATTTTCTGAAATATCTTTATTCATCCACATTCTTAACACTATCCATTCTTAACACTATCGTTTCACTATTTAATTCATAATGCCTAAAATTCCGATTACTTTAAAATCTCTTCTCCTCTCATCTCAATTTACCCCGTCCATACCAAATTATCTCAGCCCGCCCAGCGGCATGTCCACACACTTTGGAAGCCTACATGTCTCTAACTCTTATTCTTTGAACGCAAGAACGCCTAAAAGAAATCTGCATAGCTTGCATCGAACTCTCTCTAGAACATTCTTTTGCTGACTTGCAAAAAGAACCTGCCCGAACTTCCGCTTGTACACCTATAGCTTCTACGTCACTAATATTTTCTACGTCATTCCCTCCGACAACCCTTCCTTCTCATTCTCGCGCTATCTTATTTCAATTCACGGAGGAAAACCGTCATCTATTAATTAATTTAAGAATTAAAACCCATTTTTAGCGTTTTCATCCTCTTCTCTCAGGAAACCCCCCCTTTTTGTTCCCTTAAGTTATCCTAGCCCTTTAAAAACCCTTATACTAGGGTTGTATATACATAGAGAGAGACAGAGAGAGAGAGTGACTCCCGTACAGTAACGGGAGTTATGTTCGAACGTGAAAATATCAGGAGACCATCCAGCACGCGACTTGTGCACTTAATCGATTTAAATTACCTTTGCTGAGACAGCCGCATACAGTCGCACTTAGCGACATACGGCTCGGTGAACACGAGCGATCCGGTGTCGTTGCGGCACCGGATCGCCGTCGTCCGTGTGAGTCGGTTAATTCAACTCTATGTACTGCCTGATCGCAACTGCGGTGCCGCAACGACACCGGATCGCTCGTGTGCACCGAGCCTAAAAGACCGGAAGCGTTCGCCCGAACGGTAAGCCGATCCACAAAGAGAAGCCTCCAGGCAGAAGCGCCTAATTAAGTAGGAATAATCATAATAAAGCGCATAATCAAGCATGGATAAAGAACCGGATGCGTTTTCTGGACCCTTCGAGAATGTTCGGTGAAGGTATATATAAGCCGCCGAACGCAGGCAGAAAGAGTAGAGTTGAAGCGGAGGCAAGGGATGCTGCCGAATTGCCAACTGGGCCTAGAGAGACTGGAATGAGAGCAGCGACGACTCAAGACTGACCTCCTCCGTCGATACCGTTATGAATCCTCGAATTTAATATTTTTTATGCAAATCGCCCGTATTTAGTCGAGATATGCAATTAAAGCATGAAAACACAAAAAGGCTGGCAGTTATTTTATTAAGGCGAAGTCATTATAATTGAATTTGTTGAAAAACATTATTCATGATCACTAGTCATTTTTTTATTTATTTATTTATTTATTTATTTTAGATTTTTAAAATTATTATTTCGATTTTGAAGGCCAAAAATTATATATTATTTTTAACATTTTTGTGTTCAGAAAGTTGGTTTCGCTAACTTCTAAAACTAGGTAGACTAAATTACATATCTGACCCAATATACACAACATTCTATGTTAATGCCAAAGCCAATTCGTTGGTCATCTTTTCTACAAAAAGGGTTTTATGTCATGTAAAATATTATAAATATATGTTATTATTTGGAATACGTAATTTTCGTATTTACGAAACAGATGCGAATATAAGCGAAATTTGCCGATATGAGCGAATAAATGCAAAAACTATTTCTTTACTACTTTTCGGCGAAAACTCGGTTTTCAACTGCTTTTTAAGCGAAATTAGGTAATAATAGTAATAATTTATTAACATAATTCTATAACTGAGAAATCTCACTCTCCTTTCGGATTTTCTCCGAATTTCATCACCAGGACAGTATCGGAGTCGAACCTAAAAATTTACCTTAAAAATCAAGCATCAAGTTTTGTAGAGCAATTTAATAGATTTAAGAACGTCTCTTGAGAGCCAAAAATCAAAGGTATTTCAGCTACTTGCAGTAGTCAACCAAGAGACTCCTTTTCATGTTATACAGATTTTAATTGCAATGAAATCCTGCTACCTTTGAGCAGAATTGCTTCTGAAAAGTAGAGTGCCTGGGTCTATTGACTTTAACTCCTGTCGCAAGATGTTTATTATCAATGTATATGTGCTCAGTAGAAAAAATTATTAAGATACATTAAGTAAAAAGTTAAGTGTTACATTAAAATAAAATTTAAGTTAAATCCTTCAAAAAAATTTATTTTGAGAAAGGTAAGATAAATTTAGAAAATAAAAATACAATAAGTTTAAAAAGTAGAATTAAAAATAATATAA
>OU015498.1:93074232-93234232 GCA_907164885.2 Dolomedes plantarius
TATATATATATATATATATATATATATATATATATATATATATATATATATATATATATACATATATATATATAAATATGTGTGTGTGTGTAAGTAAGTAAGTAAATAAGTAAGAAAAAAAGAAAGAAAGAAGTGCCTAAGTCAATTTTTTCCAAGATAACTTTGTTTGCTTATGTCTCTTTAAAAAAATATTATTTTCAATGTAAGGAGTACTTAAGTCTGTACAACGGTTTAGAAAACACTTTTAAAGCATCGGACAGAAAAATTCTGTGGTGACTAATTTACCACGGGACAAATACAGAAAATGACGCAGATCACCGAACAAAACATCTGAGACAATAAAGAGGGTTAAAAACAATACCAACAACTGTATTAACAAAACTTTACAGGATCCACTCACAAGCGAACGATAACAGATATTTCGTGACGATTTGCCACTCCAATGGAGAAGTCTCAACTCCCGATCTCCTGCACTCAGGGGTCTAATCTGGGTTCGGTGAGCGTGGCTGGTGCGCAGGACATCTCTTCCCGGTGCTACCTGTGTGTGTATGTATATATATATATATATATATATATATATATATATATATATATATATATTAATTGATGTTGCAGCCATTGTTACACCGTTAGGTCCTTGTAGCGTAGTGGAAGGCAGTCTAAACTCAGGAAGCACACATTAGTCCAAGTTAATCATGTGTATTTCCTTATCTTCTAGCAACCACTGATCGAAGTAGCGCATATCTTAGCGCTCGCCATTTTACAAAACCCGCAGAGCCAGCTAGCGTGCGTCTGCTATCACCAATTAAATCCCCTCGATCTGCTTATCTTGCCTATTGTCTCAAAAGCACCCAATATCATTGCGCATGCTCTCGTGACGCTTGCACCGAAGATTGAGTTGGGGAGTGGTCAAATTTGATACTAAATATAGATTCTCGCTGTGGTTCGTCTCAAAACGGGAATCTCCCTTCTCGCGGCGCGTTTCGAAATACGACAAATAATGATATTTAACGTTAGAAATTAGTTTTACTTCTAAGCCCCCTTTAAATTGTTTAAATATTATTCTTTTTCTAAAATATTCTTTACTTACTTACTTACACACACACACACACACATATATATATATATATATATATATATATATATATATATATATATTCATATATATGTATATAGTGTTTGGGACAGTGTTTACAGGAAGTTTTAAAATGGAGAACCTCAATACCGATGAAGCGTCCAAGGCTCATCATAAAAATAGATCACCATGCCAATTTGAATACAAAGAACCATTTCCATAGAAATAAGTCAAATGCAGGGCAGTAAACAAGCTTATTTCTACAGATATAATGACCAGGCAAAAGACCTTCTCAGAAATAAGGAAGCGAATTCATTAAATTCTTAGTTCTCTTTCAATCGATCAAAAATAATTAAAGTGCTGTGGATCGCATTTCGCAATCTGTTTCCTCATCAAATTTTATTCTTATGACAAAATTAAAGTATGATTGATCAGCTGACGTGCATCCTAATTGTTTCCCCCTACTGAGCTACCGGAACTAAAATATTTGGGCAAGTTTATTGCTGGTCTTACGCTGTCTAAACAGACTGTTTGACTCTGTTGTCAAAACATCCGACAGTACGTCTTCAACTCTGTAGGCTTTTGGGACTTTTTTTTTCCTATCCCTTTCTTTCAACCGGAAGAAGCGTTTATTCCATCCTTGAGTTTGATAATGAAAATCGTCCGTATTGTACCAACTAAGACACTTTTGAACACGAGGTTTGATTAATCTGTCATAAATACTTTTTAAGTTGCAAGTGTGAGACCGAAAATACGTCTTAAACGCTTGGAGGGTCAAATCAACTGAAAACCCGCGAAATTAGTGTATTTCAATTTAATTTAAATGATCAGAATACCTCATAACATCTTACCACAATATTAGCCTCGAATCTATCGCATCTATTATTATATGATGCATTGTTTATAGGTGTAGAGAATATATGGGGTTGCTGAAATGTTTTAGTGAATTGACTAATTGTTTTGAAATAGTTTAGTACTGATGATGTAATTTAACACAGGTTTTTAATGTACGTTGTTCCAGTTCCTTTATTTTTTATTTCATCGCTCCTTGTTTTGTTTTGACTTTACATCAGGTTGCAGATGAAGAATGACTTCCGGGAGTGTTGCCTAGGTAAAAACATGTTTAACCGGAGTGTTGGGGGTCACAACTCCCTCCGGTCATTTATATTCTTCATCTTTCAGGTTGATGAATTGTGCTGGTGTTGTCAGGTTTAATAATGTTTTTATTTAATATATATATATATATATATATATATATATATATATATATATATATATATATATATATATATATATATATATATATATATATATATATATATATATAATAAAGTATCTCTATGTATGTATGTATGTATATACAAATCTACATTTCTTGACGAATCTGGTTGAAACTTCGTATACTTAAGTTTTGAAGCCTTAGGATAATTCTAAGATAAGTTTGGAAGCTTTAAAATAATTATAATAATTGTTAATTAATAAAAAAAACAAAAATTTTGAAGGGTGAAAACAATAAATGGAAGCTGTTACATTTCCGGGAATCACCCCTATGTGTCTCGATGACTTGCGATTGTTTACTTTCTGAAATTTGATATATTACATATTGTGTTTGTACCTCACAGTGCTTAGTATACTGTAATTTATATTGTTCTTAATTTACAATTCACGATGTACTTTTAAAGGCATAAAAATTAGTATATCTTAACTAAAAAGAATCAGTCTAAACTTTAAGCACAGTTTTGTGATTTGTGATTCACTCACAAAAATTAGCCGTAACAGAGAATAGAGGTCCAAAAAATTTAAAAGAAGGTAAAATCAAATTCAAAATTCTTTTTGCCCATCCTCAGGAGGTCGCAAAAAGCCTAAAATGATTAAAATTGGTCAATAATTAGTAAAGTTATTAATCATACCAAAACTCAAATTCACGATTGTACACAAACGATCTTCGTTACCATTTTCATTTTAGAAGTTCATTTGTTCTGTAAAGCCTTTTTTTTTCAAAAGGGAAATGTATCTTTATCAAAATAAATACTTCATGCGAGAGCGTTATTTTCGTACTGAATTCTTGAAAATTTTTTTTACTCTAAACAGAAGCAGAGAGTGTCGACAAAGGTTAAAAGTCTGAAACAGTATTTTGCTGTTCTTGAAAGTTACCTGACTTCAAGAATCATTTGAAATTTATATTATATTTATAATACATATCTTCATATTTTTTAATTTATTTGCTTATATATTATAAATTTATTTATTTATTTATTTATATATTATAAATTTATTTATTTATTTATATGTTATAAATTTATTTATTTATTTATAAATTATTACTATCTTTTATTACTTATAGGTTGATGGTGCGAGAAAATGATTTCATCCATTTTTTATAGTGGTTTATTATAAATGTATACATTCAATGTTTTACTTTTCAGCTTTTTTTGCTTCAATGATGAAAGACAAAATCTAGCTGAATTCCGAGGAGTTTATTATAAATTTATATATTTTTATATTGGGTTTTCTTTTTTTTCATGTGTATAACATTTCACATGCCTCTTTTTACTATGTAATTTATAGTGTGTTCAGTGTTTAAATTGATTTGGGTTAACAAACATTCTTAAAATCCCGAGCAACGCTGGCTCGCGGGGGGGGGGGGGGAGAGAACGAAAAGAATTTTTCTTCTGCTTGCGACTGTTTGCAGGACCTTGGATCCGTATCCACAAAATTTAAATACCTTTATTCGTTGTTTTTTAGTATTTCCATTCTCTGACAATCATTGCTGAAGGGAGCGGGTCCTGAAACCGACCGGCTAGTATATATATATATATATATATATATATATATATATATATATATATATATATATATATATATATATATATATATATACATATATATATATACATATATATATATATATATATATATATATATATATATATATATACATATATATATATATATATATATATATATATATATATATATATATATATATATACCCTTGTCACAGATGTCATTTTGGTCCAACAATCAATATACAGTGACCTATCTCAATTATACGTACGTTCAAAAATTGACCGAAAAAACTTATAAATGAGAATTTCGTGTGAGGGGTTGTTTAGCAAAGTCAACTTCATAAGTGTAGACAACATATAAAAAATATAACCTCAAACAAATTACTGTCAGTCAGTAAATCCTAACACTTAATATATTCAAATAGCTGGAATTTTTTCAACTGTTTCCCAAAGTTGTAGATCTATTGAGGACATTTTCCATTCATCGACATCATATTTTCTCACCGGTATTCCAGTCCATTAGTTTCTAGATTCTGTTTTAGGAATTTCATAAGGATTCGTTGCGTAAAGAAAAAAATTTCGATACAGCTAAAGGAAGATTTTAAAAGCAAATGAAATTTGCAAGTTTGGAATTTTATGTTCACCCTATTTAATTTTTGACATTTTTGTCACTCAAGGCCGATTACAGCTCGACTTCAATAGTTTTCAGATCGTTTCCAAAATCGACAAGCTTTTGTTTTTATATAGAACCGGATTGAAAACCAGTTTATTACATTTCAGGGCCCTCCTTTGTCTAGTTCACCTTTGTTAAAAAAAAAAAAAAAGAAAATCGGCCCTCCGAGTGCTAGCAAAATTCTTTTGGAACGAATTCTACGGCACACGGGCCATAGGTTCGCAATGTGTGCTCTCGCTGGTTGAATTTTCCCGTTCTGAGAACGACTCCTTGAACTGACTCTACATTCGCGATAAACTCAGACTACAGGGGCGGCTGCAGTCCAGAGATAGGTGTGTGTGTGTGTGTGTGGGGGGGGGGGGTTCCCTAAGTGTCTACCCAACGTCGATACTTAGGGTTATATATATATATATATATATATATATATATATATATATATATAATGACTTTGTTTGCTTATGTCTCTTTAAAAAAATATTTTTTTCAATGTAAGAAGTACCCAAGTCTGTACAAGGGTTTAGAAAACACTTTTAAAGCATCGGGCAGATTTAGGTACTTCTTACATTGAAAATAATATTTTTTTCAAAGAGACGTAAGCAAACAAGGTCATCTTGGAGAAAACTGACTTAGGCACCTCTTGGTACATAGCCATGCACACGAACGAACACATACACACACACACACACACACACACACACACACACACACACACACACATATATATATATATATATATATATATATATATATATATATATATATATATATATATATATACAGTGATTTCCTTTTATAAGTATCACGTTTGTTATTACTGTTTTTGATTCTTATAAGCGGTTGATTCTTATAGCCGAAATTTAGGTTTTTGGACAGGCACACACACACCGATATATACATATATTAGAAAATTTACCATAAAATACTCTTTATTGCGTTAATTATCTTTCATTAAAATTATTTTTTACAATTTTAAAAATGCAACTTAATTTCTAGACCATTAAGTAGATACACGTGATTATAGTAAAAGAAGAAAAAAAAATCCAATATTTGGTACAACACACCTGCTTAACAGTTTAACGTTTCAACTACAGGAAGGGTGCAAGAAAAAGTTTTCTATGGTAGTTTGACGTAATGAAGTTTTCAGGAGGTTGTTTATACCTCTTTCAATACCAATAGTCTCAGACCAAGATTCACCTTCTAGCTTACGTTTCACGGTTTGATAACGTGCTGAATCTAATAATGTTACGTTTGCCTAAGTGATAGTGGACACTTCGCCGAAGATTTATGTGTTTCAGGGCACAGGAAGCCGCAACCAGGATGCGGGAGGTGAAAAAAAAAAGAATCCCTGTCTTTGTTTGTCAGTGGAGAAAAGTTAAATTGGATTTAGCTAAAGCGTTTAAGGGGAAACTATTATGTTATGTCTAACAAACAAAGGTATGCATTTTATGACTGTATTCCCTCCCATCTTATCACTCTTTCTTTAAAAAAAATAAAGAAAGAACTTCGTGCCTTTTGAGGGTTTAAGTGGCTTTTTTGGTAAAATGAAAGGAAAGCGAAGAGTGTAAACTGATTCTTAAAACCGGTGGATTGATTCTTTAAAGCGAAAATTTTAACATGGAAATAATACATTTGTTTTTGTTTTTGCGATATTGATTCTTATAACCACTGATCACTATAAGCGGTGGTTACTGTATACACAAAGAAATAAACAACAATTAAATGTAAATTAAATCCTGCCATTTTAAATTTAAACTCATTTAGTATTAGGTCTACGATTATATGATTTTAGGCTATGAAGAAAAATAAAATTCGTCTGTTTTGTTTTTTTTTTGGGGGGGGTGCTCCTACTCCCCCCCCCCCTTGAAGCCGCCGCTGTTAGATTATGACTCTTTATTTCGTAGTGTTCCATTCGGAGCTGTTTTCAGTCTCAAAATGCTTGTCTAGAGATTTCTTTGACAAATTTGTTTGTTTCGATAAACTCCATTTTACATGAAATCAACAACTTTATTTGTTGAAGAGCGCATTTTCCTTTACTTTTCTCTTCATAAAAGTCAGGAACTTGAGAGGTGTGAAGTTAAGGATGCTGTGTACTAACCCTATTGTATTCGCCCACCTCAACGTTAACCTATGGAGAAAATTTCTCTACTGTTTACAAGTACATATATGCTGATAATCAATAAAAATGGTATTTCCAGATAGCCTGAAATTTATGAATAAAACGAGGCAAACGAACTAATTATGAATAAAACGAGTGACAGAGACTGTTCCTTATAACGTAAAATATCCTTTAAGCAAAATTTCAAGTGAACAAGAGTTTTACACTGACAATAGCATTTGTTAACGGATACATTCATGAAACGGTTACATACATTAACGGATACATACATTAGTGAAACATCTCTAGCCGGACACCCCTCTAAACGGCTATATTTTGTTCATAACAGATTAAAGACATCATAGACGCAATATTATGGAAGAAACCTCTTTTTGACAGTCTCCCCTCAAAACGGCCACATTTTTTCGGAACCGTAACTGGCCGTCATAGAGAAGTTTCACTGTATACCCCGATCAGATCTATTCTCATAATTTCTGTTAACTCTCCGATAAAATACTAACCCTATTGGATTTGCTCACTTCAATGTTTACCTATGGAGGAAATGTGTCTACTATTTACAGCTACATAAATGCTGATAATCCAATAAAAATGGTATTTTCAGGTACCCTCAGCTTTTCTGCACCTTGCAACACGATTCATTTTATAAATTTCGTCCACCATAGGAATTAATGAGGGTTTAAAACACACTATACCAGATTTTATTCCTCAGTAATTTAAATTTAAAAACATTATTTCCATTTAAAAAAAAGAACGAAAAATACCCCAAGGTGTAAAATTTCTTTCTCAATTATGAAGAACAATTTTTTTGAAAAAATTTTTAAATCCAAGTCGGAAATCCTTGGACACATTTTCTCCATAGGTTGACATTGAGGTGAGCGAATCCAATAGGGTTAATACACGGTAGCCTTAATCACTGGTCATAGTTGTAGTGTTAAGGCTAAATATGGAAGCTAATGATGGCAATGACCGTTAATTCTCATCGCTGTGAACTTGTCTGCCAAACACATATCCAGCTCAAATGTCAGATGGGGGAAATACCAAGGTTGCAACGAATGAGTCTCAATTTAACTAAAACTTCCGCGTTGCCAAAGACCGAAAGTAACAGTCACATTTTAGAAAGAAATTTCTAGGTTCCGTTCTGAAAATTAAGCATCTATGTGTCTAGAAAATTAACTTCTCAGTACCATACTATTTAACTCTACTTAACTTATCAAGTTTATTCGCGATATCTATAACAGTTCAAAGGATCTTGAAAAAAAAATCAGAGCCCGTAATAATAACTATAATAATAATAATAATAATAATAATAATGTTAATAATTATTAAAGGAAACCTGGTCCGAACGTTCTTTACATATATTTGGTCATTAAAGCTTTATTTATTTATTTTTTTAGGACACAGATGGCGAACCTGGGCCAGGGTTGGCCCGGAAAAGAATTTCGCTGGCGGCACTCGGGAAGCCGATTTTTTTAAGAAAGTTGAATTCGAACGACCTTAGTGGGATACTGTAGGGATTGGGGGGGGGGGGGGGGAGTCGGTAGTAAGTACTACTTGACACAGCCCTAAGTCCTAAATTATTAGGACGAACAGATGGACTCTCGACTGTGTATTCAGGATTATTGCGTAGCGTCTGGTAGTCTGGCTAAATCACGCCGCATACTAGACAGATCAGGACGGTTTATAGTATTTAGTGACTTAATGCGATACTTATCGGACTTAAGTAACAAAAATTCCAAAAAGGAAATAATGAGTACTTGCTTCTAAAAAAACTATCTTCGGTTGCATGAAAAGTCTTTATAAGCATGTGAATCTTATCTTCGGAAAATAGCTTTCATAAAACAGAATTTCAGAAATAAGTGGACTGCTGTATTCAGTTCGGCATGTGTTTTTCTCCAAGTAACTCAATACTATCCTGATATAAAATTATTTAACATCCGATATTTATCAACAAAAAAACTCATTAATAAACAGTGGAGAATAGTTTTCTATTGCTTATTTTATACGACCTCTGCCAATATTATAGCTGTGAAAAATATCGTTCTGTTAATAGACAGAACAAATTTGTCAAAATTAATTTTAAAAAAAAAGCTTTTTTGAAAGTTTGTGTTTCCTATTGAAAAACAGCCAGCATCTGAAGGCATATTGTTTTTAATACATGAAAAGTGCTTTTTTTCGTCCGATACAATTACAAAATTACTCGTATTTTGCTTTAGTTTATCTTACATCAGCACTCCTTACTCAGTATACTTTACAATATTATATCTTTTACTACAGAAATTCCTCGACTTATGACCGAGACACTGGTCGTAAGTCGATTTTCAAACATTTTTTTTCTTTATATGCACATACATATATTTTTTACTTTCATACGTAATTTAAAATACACTGTATTTAGAAGGCATAAATAATTCTTCGCCATCACTACTTGTTATGTTAACACACTCCATTGGTTCAGAATTTGCGACAGAAGATACGTTAAAAGTTTTTTTTAAACAAAGTTATCCGAGGTAGTTTGAACAGTTTACGTCTTCTTTTCCTTGTATATTGTCTGTTAGCAAGCCAGATTTTCCTGAATACGACGATCTACACTTGTGAATCTTTCTTCGTTTGGATCCGTTGCTTCTAATTGTTGTAGTCCTTTATCAATATAATGAAAACCTGAAGCCAATGAAGGTTTATTTGATTTATCGATCGAAACTATTGTATCATACATTTTTATGATTGCGTCATGAATTTTTGCATTATTGCAGAATATTGCATCATATTTTTTATAATTATGTAATATGTATTCATAATTATGTAATACACATAGCTATGTACTGTACATTAGAGATACAATATTTTTGAGAGATTTTTTTTTTTAATTTAAAAATTTCGGTCGTACGTTCGAGCGGTCGTTAAGTCGAGAAATACCTGTATACAGGCCCTGATTTTCCATTAGGCCCGGGCCTAGGGGCCCCCGAATGTTGGGGGCTCCCCAAAAATTTTAATTTTAAAATGAAAAAAAGAAAAAAAATTCCAATTCAATTTTTTTTTTAATTTTACCTTTCTTAATAGCAATTTTCTTTTTATATCCTTTATATATCCTTTCAAATTTGATTGATTGATTGGTTCATAATATGTATAGTTATATGTATAGTTCATCATATGTATGTTATAGTGTGTATAAGGGATTAATATATTTTTCTGGTTGCATTGTATTGGTGTTTTAATGATGAAGTTAATATGTTGTATTGCTTTTTGTTATTTGATAATGTTCTAGGCTTCTACGCTTCAATTAGCCAATTCTTGGTAAAATGGTACTTCACCATGATCCATTTTTTTTTTTTGTGTGTGTGTGTCAATTTTGGAAATTTTACGCCCACATCAGTGTTAGGGGGCCCCCCATCCCGAGTTGGGCCTATAGTCAAGAATTTTCTAAAGCGGGCCCTGCCTGAATGAAAAATCGGCAATAGAAAGCATATATATGAAAGTTACAAGAAAATTCAAAGTTAGACAATGTACTGAACGAATTATTACAGAACTACATTGGTTTGAAAAAATCTGTTAATTTTTTTGTCGAAGAGAAGAATACCTCTTCCTTGAAGCCAAATTACCCCAGCGCGTCAGAAAAATGGTGTCCGCTGGGGTCACGGCGGAGTGTTGCTCTACGTAACGTAACGCTACATCAAATGCAGCCTTCCCTTCTGAGTGGAATACCCTCTGCTCGCTGTCACCGTCTGCTTCACCTTCACTCTCGTCTGAGACGTTGACAGGTTCTGTCAAATCCATTTCAACAATCTGCTGATAGTCTAAAATCTTATACTCTACTGAACGAACAACTTACACTCTTCTGTACTGTACTAGGCAGCGCTCAGCTGTCTTATCACCCATTTCGTCCCGAGATTTGGTAATGTTTTAGACAGACCTTATAAAATAAACTGTGTAATCACACGTAATATGTAATATTTATGTACTCACATGTTATTATGTAATTTAAGTATATTTTAAGAATGATTTCGCTTAATACGAAAAATTCGTTAATCCGAAAAGGGTCTGATCCCAATCATTTCGGATTATCGGAACTCTACTGTATTAAACTGGTTGTGTAATCACCGCAAAAACATGCGGTTTTCTGCATTTGATTCTAAACGCTCTGTAACAAGTTTTAAATAATTTTATCATTTGTTTTTAGAGAATTACGCGCTTTGGAACCCCTTATAAACGACACAACCGACGATAATCTTATGAATGAAAAATGTTAATATGAATTTGAACTTAATTATATACACTGGAACTTCTCTGGCCGGACACACTTATTAGACGACCACCCCTCTAAACGGACATATTTTGGTCAGAACCGATTCAAGACTCCTTAGAGCTAATGTTATGGAAGAAACCTCTTTTCGACGGCCACCCCCTCAAAACGGTCACTTTTTTTCGGAACCGGGACTGGTCGCCATAGAGAAGTTTGACTGTATTTGAAGAAATTTGCAAACCCGAAGAAGAAAAAAAAACATTATAGCAATCAGTTCAACACTTTTACTTATAGCTAGGATCGGCGTGCCAGGGCATGTTTTGGGGGGGAGGTTTTTCCTTCAAAATCATCTTTTTATTTTTATTTTCACGATAGATTCATCTCACCTGAATTGCCGTTCGTGCAGGCCTGAGATACGATCTCAGTAACCAAATTTATTGGTTGTTATACAAATTATTATTATTATTAGTAACAATTATTTTTTGTTACTTATGTTATTAATATAATTAATAAATAATAAAACGAATGTAACTATTTATATTATTTTATTAATTATTATCTCTTATTACTAATTATTTTTAATGCCGTTCATGCAAGACAGCGATATGAAGATGGTAACCATAGTATTTCTATCAGTAGAAGTACAAATTACTATAGTTCTTAATTATTAATTATTATTATACATGCATTACCCGATTGCATTGAACTGCAAGAGATAGATTGGTTCTTGCAGACCATTGGTACTAAACTAGTGATCCGCGGGCCATAGATGGTCCGGGAGAACCCAAGAAGTGGTCCGGGATGTAAGCAGTTAAAATTTTTTTTAGAAACTGGTTTCATCGTTTCAAAAGGACCGAAAATTTAAGAATTTCATAAAATTACAAACAAAAATGTTTTGTTCAAATTTCAAAACTTCCCGTATTTCTTCCGTTTCCTGGCGTTTCGGGTATGAAAAATCCCTGTTCTTCCTAAAAATCCCTAATATACACTGGTGTAAGAAATTAAGAGAATTTGCAGACTTGGTTAATTATCTCTAGAACTACGGTACCGATTTTAATGAAATTTTATACGTACATACATTGATATAATACAAAACAAATAACCATTCAATAATTGTAATACACACGCATGATCGTGCGTAACACTCGTTGGAGTCGGAAGGTATGAAACAGCGGTTGCAGAATAAACAAAAAAATGGGTTAATAGGGGGTATGGTCCCTTCTTACAGATATACAGCTCTTGCAGCGTGATTTCATACTTGAAATAAGGCAGTTTATCATTTCCTGTGGCAATTGGTCCCACTCGTTCACCAACGCTGTTTTCATTCCCTGGATGGTTCTCGGAGGGGAGGGGGGGGTGCGAGTTGCAATTGCCCTCCCCAGAGCGTCTCAGACATGCTCTATAGGGTTAAGGTCTGGAGATCTGGCTGGCCAATCCATCCGGTGAATATCCTCTCTCTAGAAATTCGTCGACCAGAAGAGCTCTATGTGGCCTGGCGTTATCGTCCATTAAAATGAACTCAGGGCCAACTGCACCCCTGAAAAGGCGAACATAGGGCTCCAAGACCTCATCCCTATACCTCATACCAGTCACAGTGCCTCTTTCAAAGACATGGCGAGGTGTGCGGCCATCTAACATGATGCCTGCCCAGACCATTAAACCCCCTCCGCCATAATGGTCGATTTCGCGGACATTGGAGGGTAGGTAGCGGGTCTCTGGTTCTCTCCATATGAACGTACGGCGAGAATCGGTGTTTAGGCTGAACCGGGACTCATCAGTGAAGAGAACGGTAGCCCATTGATCCATACTCCAATCTCTATGCTCTCTGCACCATGATAAGCGGATTCTCCTGTTCGTAGAAGTGAGCGGGACGCAAACAGCAGGTCTTCTTGCAAACAATCCTCTTTTGGAAACAGTCTGGGCAGGAAACAAGTCTTTTGGAAACAGTCACCCTTGATACACGGGTTCCTGTGGCTGCATACAAGTCACGAGAGAGCTGAAAAGCTGTAGCACTCCTGTTACGCCTCGCTATAATCGACAAATGGCAATCTTCTCTGGCCGTCGTGGCTCTTGGACGACCTTGTCCAGGCTTTCTCTCGATGGATCCGGTATCCTGGAACTGTTTCCATAAGTTACACACGACGCTGGACGTTAAATTTAACTCTCTACAAATTTGGACTTGAGATTGGCCTGCTTCTTGCCCCCCCCCCCACACACACACACAATTCGCCACCTCATTCCATCATCTAAACGTTGGTGGTTACTCATTTTTACTGTTACAATTTGAAATTAACCGATTGCTGCAAAATAACACCAAGAATTCGCCGAGGTGTGCTAGCGAACGAAATGCGTCTTAACTTACGCGCGCTTATAAAGCCTGTTTCTCTACTGGCTCCGTCTACACACACGTGTACGCTTACGTATTTGACGTACAAGATTTGCATTTTTGTCTAGAAGCAGTGGTTTTATATTTAGTTCAGTTCTTTTCATGAAATTCGATAAAATATGCAAATTCTCTTAATTTATTTCACCAGTGTATTTTCTGTGACAGCCGTAGAGAGCAATTTGATTGACATTCTCCTGAAATATCTATGTTTGAAGGCGTTGGCCTAGGTAACACAGTTAGTCAATTGTTCCTATGGTCCAGAGCGATTTGACAGCTAGTAAAGCAAAAGCAACCACAAGAATCTCATTCATTTTAAAGTTTCCACAGGCTTCTTACATTTACTATTAAGTTTGCGTCCTGTTTGTTATTTTTAAGTTGATTAGAAACGTTCTATTAAAGTTGTTTATCACAAACAGTTTGTTTATTCAGAAAATTAAACCCAATTTTTGCCTCTAAATGGGTTGGTTGAAAAATGGTCCACTGCAATTCTTATTTATTTTTTGTTTTTGTTTTGGACAAGCTTTCAATGATCAACTAAAAGTTAAGAACCTGTGGTGTAGACCTTACTTTATTCTTCGCGTGGAAATACATGTTACATGTTTATAAAAAGAAAAAAAAAATCTCATTTCACCAACAAACGTTTTAAGGATTTTGTTTTTATAAGTAGCATGCTCATAACTGAGCAAGTAATTAGTCCATTTCATGTTTCCCCAGATTTTACAGGATCTCTTGCCTAAATTTCATGTTGCGTCTACTGAGAATTTCGGTAAAAGAGGGCGCTGCGCGCGCTTCTGAAGTTTGAAGTCTGTGGAGAACTAGCCAGTTCTGTACTGAGAGATCAGACGATGATTTAGCAAGTTACTGTTAATATGTCTTAGAGGTTTGTCCATGTTTGTTGAAATAAATATTGTGGCTGTGTATCGAAAGTTTCTTAACGAACCCACAACACATAACCTTTTGAAGAGACGCCCGCTTTGGAGCGTCACATTCCATGGTAAAGCAATTTAGTTACAGCCAACGAATGGCCTTATTGAAGTTGGTAATTGTAACATCAATAGTAGAAATGAAAGAAGAGCTGTAAAAATAGTGATTAACATATGAAGATTTCAGTTTTCGACTCGTGTAAATCTCTAGGTTTCGTTTAAAACAAAAATGATCTGGAAGCAATACCTACCAATTTATCAACAAATACTTTGTGGATTTTCTATTTATCCATGGCGCACTCATAATTGAGCAAGTTATCAATTCATTTATTGTGAGTTTTCCGAAGTTTATCGCCTATGTTTTATTGTAAAGTAATATAGTTAGAGTCAACGAATGACCTCATTTAAATTGGTAAATCTAGCATCAATAATAATATTGAAAGAAGAGCTGTAAAGTAGTGATTAACATACCATATAGCTTTCAGTTTTTGACCCGTGTAAATCTGTAGGTTACGGTTAAAAACAGAAATTAACTGGAAGCAATACACACCCATTAATTAACAAATACTTTATGGATTTTGTATTTATCAATAACACACTCACAGTTGAGCAAGTTATCAGTTATTTTAATGCGTGTTTCGCCAAATTTTTCGCCAAAATTTAGTGTAAAGCAGTTTAGTTAGTCAACGAATGGCTTTGCTTCAGTTGGTAATTGTAACATCTAAAGTAATGCTGAATTAAGAGTGGTAAAATAGCTTTGAATTCCCAACCCGTAAGAAATCTCTGGGTTACGGTTAAAAACAAAAATAAGCTGGAAAGCAATACATACCAAGCTCTTTACAAATGTTTCGAGGCAAATAATAGCAGAAGTCCCGCAATCTCATGCTTCTCTCTTTTTCCTGGGGAAATTTTACGCTCTTCACCACAATTGTTGAGGAAAATTGGGCGAAAATTAGTGGAATAGGGTTTTTACGTTCTCGACGAGGATGTATTATTACGAGGAATTAGAGTTACGATTTGAATAAACGAGATGGAAAGTTCTTTTGGGAAAAAATCAGAGACTTATCTTCACCAATACCACTTCTGTCTGTATAAGCATATTAGCTGAATACCCGTGCTTCGCCACGGAGTACATTCAAATTAAATACAACAGTCAATGTATGCAATTAATGCCAAAAAGAACAAAAAAAATATTTATAAAAAAATCGTAACGGATATTTTTATAGACAAAATAATGTAGAAGAAAATATTTAAATTAAATCTAACAGAACATACTAAAGAATATAGTACAATTAATATAGTACAGTTTGAGGAACATTTCTTTTACTGAATTTCAATATTTTTTTGGATAATGTCCAATCGTCTGCCGCATTAGAAAGAAAAAAAATATTTGTTTTGTCAATTTATTCCGTTGTTATTCACATGAAGCAAAATTAGTTTAAAGTATCACAAAAAGAAAAGAAACCACGTGATCAACATTTAATAAATTAAATTCTAAAAATTAATCTTTAAAAATTCCCCAAATATCAGAAAATGGAGGTGAAGATTCGAAAAAGATTTCATTTTAAAGGAATTTTTATGATCTTTCTCGTGATATAAATTTTATAACCCTCAGATTATTATTTTAAATGCAAACTTAAAAGAATGTTACAAAACAGCTTACAAATTTAATTTAAAAAATCTAAGAAGAATTTTTTTTAAATCTTTCTTAGAGCACCCCTTAGCACTTTCTTAGAGCAACTTTAACGGAACAACTTGTTTATTTTGTAGGGTATGTAATACCACATAATCAATAAATTTTTTTTTTAAATGAGAAGAAAAAACATTAGTTATTTATTTAGTATTTAGTAATTAATTAAATTTTGGAACATAACACAAAAAATAGAATAAAGTTCTCAATGACTTCAATGATATTGGGTTCTTGAGCTGCAAATCTTCAGACAGATCATATCTCTGCCAAACATGACCATGACTGATTAAAATAACTACAGTGGAACTTCAATCTACCGTTTTTGAAGGGACAGACTGCATTGAACGATAGATGCGGGAAAACTATATATGCGAGAACAAAACGAAGAAATATTATCATCTGGACTGGATGAAATAAACGACACATACGGGAAAACAATCATTCGGGGAACAATTGATCGAGCTCCCAATGTACATGCATGAACATAGGCGTAGCATGCTTCTAACTTTATTTATTTATTTATTTATTTTTGGGGGGAGGGCATGAATTGAATTCAGTTAGGGCCCTCCTCAGCGCATTGACTGTCGTATGGTTCTTAAAATATTAAATATTATGATTTTTTTAAACTGAATAACAATAGAATTGATGTTTGAGTAGCATTCAAAAGTTATACAATGAGAAAAATAAATATAATATAAATAAAATGAGAAAAAAAAATATAGCATCGAATTTTTGTTAAGGATCATATCATTGTTAAAAATTATGTTAAGGCTAAAGACATAATCGGAATCTTCAGTTTCACAATTTGAAAAAGCTGGAAAAAACCAACTTTCTTAAAAGTTTTCTACAATTTTCCGATTTTAACTGAACTTCTATTAACGTTTTAATTTATTTCAAGTTAAGTTGGGGGGGGGGGGGCGGCGTGCTTCCCCGACGCTACGCCTATGTGCATGAATACTTAATTCTTTAGACATTTTAGAGCATTGATCCGTCAAACATGTTTGAATTTCATGTAGCCGTTGCAAGTCATAAACCAATTCCAGGTTTCCGCGGAACACCCATTAACTTTCAGTGGAACACCAGTGTTCCGCGGATCATAGTTTGGGAGACCCTGACTTAGACCACTTTCATAATCACCGCCACATATTATATTCATCAGTTTTTAGAGGTGTTATTTATAGAACTGTTATTTTAAGATATGTCGAATTTTAATTTGAAACGTAAGGCAGCGTCTCTTAAATATCCTTCCTCTGTTTTTTTATTCCTGTTTTACCCTCTGGTGCTAACCCCAAAGTAGGTGCCGGGCATCCTACTAAAATTTCACATGCAAACAAAACCTAAGTGACCACAAATATGCGAAGGTATGAATCACGTATTGCAACGCAATCTGCATCAAGCATGCAAATCCCGTCGTGCGAATAGATGACCTACCGGAACATTTATAGATGAGCTGTACCATGGATGGGATAAATATGGAACACAAAATTCAGCCCGAACGGCAACTTGAACCGCAGGAATCCAGAAATAAATTTCAGCTATATATGCTTAGATCTGATCTCAGATTTGAGAATTTTTTTATTTTTTATTTTTTTATGTCACGTTGAACTTATTGTATTTCATGTGGGGAAAAAAAAACACCTTCATAGCGGATTATGATGTATGGCGCAAGTGCGTAGCAAACTGATGAAAGATTTATTTATGCTGTGTTAAGTGTAAGCATGTTGAAGATAACCCTTCAGTGGGCGCGCCCGTGTATAAAGTGCAACAATTTGGTAATTTTGAATGGTTTATTTTTACAAGTAAGGTTTGAATGTTCTAAGCAGTTTCTATTTATAGCTACACCCTTTCTAATGCAGGTCTGATTTTCTGACCCTTGTATTCCTTTCCATTCATTGTTAGTCGTGATTTAACCGTGGTAAACCAACGATTATACTGGATTGCAATACGACAAAATTATGAGTTGATGTAGTAGATCAAATGTGCAGCTATTACACGGTATTCCGCATATCACGAAGATGGACAATATCATTGTTTTTTAGGTTTTTGGACATAATAGGAATCGATTCGCAAGTTGTCCTTAGATGCATTAAACCACGCAGTTTTGAAATAAGGCGATTGGATCTGCATTCTTTGGCCTTTAATTATAAATATATCTCAATATTATCAACATTTTATATCTTGTCATAAAACGCAGAATTATTATTTTCAATTTGAAATAAAAAAAGTTTATTACAAATGAAATAATCAAGGTTGAAAGAGACGTTGCACTTTGTGCAACGCGCGCCTGCTGGTGTTCCAAAAATTGGCACGCCCGCTGAAGGGTTAAACATCTTTAACTGTGAGGGTTAGAAAAGGCCCTTAAACTTTTCTCCAATTTTTTTTCGAGAAAGTTTTAAGGCTGCTGTGTACTAACCCTATCGGATTCGTGCACCTAAATGTTAACCTATGGAGGAAATGTGTCCAAGGATTGCCGACTTGGATTTTAAGATTTTTTAAAAAATACACCCATACCTCGCTTTACGGTCTAGATACGTTCTAGATACGTTCTAGATTACGGTCTAGATACGAAAAGTTGGCCGTAAAGCGAAAAGCCGCATAACGAATCAATTATTTTGATACAAACCCATACAATTTTAATTGGATATGTTCCAATTTTTTTTATAAATAATATAGTTTTTAGTTCATAAAGCATTTTATTCTTTTTATTTCCTATAAAAATGCTTACATAAAAATAAAAGTACAAAACAATGTAATAATAAACAGAAATTCAAAAAATAAACATATAAACAAAAAACAAAAGAAATCATGTGCACATATGTATACATATAATAAAAAAATAAAATAAAATGCTTAAAAACTGTTTTAATGTGAAGACGAACATTAACATGAAGAATCACTAAGCTATAATATGCTGCCATCATCACTTTCCGCTGTTGTGGCCGTATAACGAAACATTGTGGGCCGTAAATCGAAAAAGTGCTATAATGAAAAAAAAAGCCGTTATAGCGAAATGCCGTATAAAGAGCGGCGGTATAGCGAGGTATAGGTGTATTGTACTCCGTAATAGAGAAAGAAATTTCACACCTTGGGGCATTTTTTTTTAAATGCAAACAATATTTTACAATTAAAATTATTCGGAGAAAGAATCTGGTTTAGTGGGTTTTAAACGCCCATTAATACCTTTGGTGGACGAAATTTATAAAATGAATCCTGTTGCAAGGTGCAGAAAAGTTCAGGCTATTTGAAAATAACCATTTTTATTGAATTATCAGCATTTATGCAGCTGTAAATAGTAGACAAATTTTCTCCATAGATTAATATTCAGGTGACCAAATCTAATAGGGTTAGTATTTTATCTTTAGTAGGAGTATTTTATCGGTGAGTTAACCGAAATTACGAGAATAGATCTCATCGGGGTATACAGTTGAACTTCTCTATGACGGCCAGTTACGGTTCCGAAAAAAGTGGCCGTTTTGAGGGGTGGCCGGCTAGAGAAGTTTCACTGCATGAATATCTCCGTTAACAAATACTACTGTCAGTGGAAAATTTTTGTTCACGTGAAATTTTGCTTAAAGGATATTATACGTTACAAGCTGAAAACCCGCACTTCGTACGGAGTATATTCAAATTAAATACAACGGTCAATGTATGCAATTAATGCCAAAATAAATAAATAAATATATATATATATATATATATATATATATATATATATATATATATTTATTTATTTATTTATAATAAATACGACGATCAATGTATACAATTGATGTAAAAAAAAATACCTATAAAAAAATTTATGTAAAAAAATATACCTATAAAAAAATCGTAAGGGATTATTTTTGTAGACAAAATAATCTAGAAGAAAATATTCAAATTAAATTTAATAGGACATACTAAAGAATATAGTACAGTTAATATAGTACAGTTTGAGGAACATAATATCTTTTATTATATTTTAATATTTTTTGGATAATGTCCTATCGTCTGCCGCATTAGCAAGAAAAAAAAATTTTTTTTGTCTATGTAGTTGCTATGCACGTGACGATAAATTTATTTAAAGTACCAGAAAAAGAAATCACGTGATCAGCATTTAATAAATTAAATTCTAAAAATTAATCTTCAAAAATTCACCAAAAATCAGAAAATGGAGGTAAAGATTCGAAAAAGATCTCATTTTAAAGGAATTTTTATGATCTTTCTCGTGATATAAATTTTATAACCCTTAAATTACTATTGTAAATGTAAACTTAAAAAAAGATACTAAAACAGCTTAAAAATTTAATTTTAAAAAAATCAAATAAGAATTTTTCAAAAATTTTTCTTAGTGCACCCCTACACTATAAGAAGAATCGCCATGCAGAATTTCAGCCCTTTAGGTCCAGCGGTTTGGTCTGTGCGTTGTATATCAGTCAGTGAGTCAGTTACGGAACTGTTTTATATATATAGATAAGGAACACTCTCTGCCACTCGTTTTATTCATAATTACCTCTTCTCGGCTTAAGACACTGGTCTAATTCTCTACGGATAGAGAATTTCTAAGAGCTCTAGGAAGGAATTTCTAGGAATTCTTAGGTAGCTCTGACGATAAATATATGATCTTGATACATCTATGCGTCGATAAATACCTATATTATTGACACATTGCTTGCAACATGGATATAAAATAATAGTGATTAGTTATAAAATTAACTTGGCTTCAGAATTGGAAGCAATAGATAAGTGTCATTCGAGAATTTCCGCTTTGTACGAAATCTTGCATGCGTTAGGCAAGAATTTTATTGCACTTTGTAACTGACATTTTTTTTTTCATTTTTGTATTTCAGTTTTTTTCTCCTTCATATATTTCATTTTCGTTATGACCAATTTTGGAAAACGAAATTACTCGAAATAATAATATTTTAGATAATTAAGAGTTTAATCTAATAATAAGGTTGACACTGTAGTAATAAATTTATACTATTTCCTACACATCTATACATAATTCCCTTATTATAAAAAAAAGACACATTTATGCTTTCTAATTATTACAAAACTTTAGTTGAATTTGTAGTTTAAAGGAATTGAATTAATTACCTTTAATTCTTTTTGGTCAATCCCTTAAAATTTGTATTTCAGTGAATTAATTACTTTAGAACTGAAATAATTACCTTTAATTTTTTTGGTCAATCTCTTTAAACTTGTATTTCTGTGAATTAATTACTTTAGAACTGAATTAATTACCTTTAATTCTCCTTGATGAATCCCTTAAAATTTGTATTTCAGTGAATTAATTACTTTAGAACTGAATAGATGACCTTTAATTCTTTATAGTCCATCCCTTAAAATTTGTAGTTCAGTTTTTTTACTCTTTTTTTATATTTTATTTTCGTTATTATTAGTTGTAAGAAAATGAAATTAACTTTGATAATAATATTCTAAACAGTTAAGAGTTTAATCTAATAATGAGGTAAGTACTCTAGTAATAAATATGTACTATTTTCTACACAGCTGTACATAATTATCTTATTATACAAAAAAAGACATCATTTCTGTACATTCTAATTAGTACAAAGCTTAAGTTGAATTCGTGGTTTAAAAGAACTTAATAAATTGCCTTAAATTCTTTTTAGTCAATCCGTTGAAATTTGTATTCAATATTTATAAATTCTGTGAAGCTATAAAGCCTAAAAAAGTTCACACATATATATATATGTATGTATATATGTATGTATGTATGTATGTATGTATATATATATATATATATATGTATGTATGTATGTATGTATATATATATATATATATATATATATATATATATATGTATGTGTATATATATATATATATATATATATATATATATATATGTATGTGTGTATATATATATATATATATATATATATATATGTGTGTATATATATATATATATATATATATATATATATATGTATGTATATATGTATATATATATATATATATATATATATATATATATATATATATATATATATATATATATATATATATATATATATATATCGCGTGGTATGCTAATCATGATAAATTTACTTTGCAATGTGCGTGGTAAATGCATAGGCGCCTGTATATATTTTAAAATTCTAAACTAATTAGTTATATGTTAGTGCTGTTCGGAGTAGCTATTCACATAAGCCCTCACATACATACTGTCACAGAAGCTAAATATTTTTAAATATAGTTATGTTTGAAGTGTGATGCACTTCAGTTTTCTTGATAATTCGCGAGTTTTGCATCAAAAATTAAATACGTTTTATCATGGTAAATTCACGAAGTTTTGCAGCTTCATGGAGAAATATTTATTTGAAGGAATTTTTTTCCACTCCCATAGAAAAACTCATTAAGCTTATGCAGTTCAAAAGAATATTAAAGGGAGAGAGGGAGAGTGTGTGTGTTGGGTGTGTGTATTAGAAATTTCTTAACTGAAGTCATAAATCTATCTCGGTAGTGGCGACATCTAATGTGAAAAATCAAAACTAACTTAAAACAAATTAAATTTATCCTTACTATTCGTAGTATTCGACAACTTACAAACTTAGAGAGCACCCGATATACAGCGTGGAATAAAAAAAAGTTATAATTATCAGTACTAAAATTCTTACTTAAAAGTTTAATTCCTGCTGTGTAACGCATATTTTGAATTTTGAATTTTTAAAAATTCAAGATATTTTAACTAATTGTAGAGAAATTTAGGTGATGGTGCATATTGTATTCAAAACTACATTTTTCTGTTTTTTTCATCATTGTATGTAAGGTATTATTCATTTTCATTGGCAGTATTCAATACGAATTATTTTAAAAATTATTTTGCAGTTCTGTCCAGCTGTATGTGCTTATGTCGCTGTATTTTGTAGTGTTCCAAATCTCATTCAAAGTTTAATATATGTTAACAAAACTATCACCTTAGATATTATTTTAAAATATTGTCTTCAAAATTTTTTTTTCCGAATCGCTTTCTTATTTATTTATTTAATTTAATCATCCAATTCATGGTTCAGGTTTTAAAAAAAAATCGAAATATTTTCTAATTTTTTAAAACGTTTATGGTCATGGAATTCAGATTTTTATTGTTTTTAATCCCCCGTTATAATCTTGCAAAACTTACCGTCTGTTACAGCAAATTTCTATCAATGAATAAATACTAACCCTTACCCCTCTTACCTGTAAAGTTACTTCTAAAGTACTTATTAGAAAATAACTAATGGCGCCATCTATATTTTTGATTCCTAAACTATAGACATTTCAATCATTATTAGTTCACTACAAACAGTTTCAAACCGATTTACTGTGGTTATTAAAGAGGATAAGAGTTATTAAATTTTATTAAAATTACAAAAATACCATACTTATTTCTTTATTTTAAAAAACCTGCAATCCACCGAATAGAACCCAAAAGGACCTATATTAATGATTATTTTGTAATTAAATTTGTTTTAATTATAAAGCAAATTTTTTAAATCTTATATTTCAATGATTTCTTTTCTTCACGCATGCTATAAATTGAAACTACTAAAAAAAAAGTCTTATCTGTAAAAATAAAATGAAAAGGATTAAAAGAGTAATGTACAGCTGTATGACTTTTATCACAGAACATTAAAAAAAATCTAAAAGTAAGATATTGAACATGATTTTATTTTTTATAAGAATCATTAAAAATAAGCATTGTTTTATTTCCTTATTTTTTAAAAGGAAATAAAACAATGCTGGAAATAATTTAATTTTGGTTATTAAACGTTTTAGCTATCAGGAATAATTATCAGTAATGCTTTCTTAATTAATAAACTATAGTTAAAAATGCTGTAAGAGTTTTTGTAGATTTCTACAACTGCACCTTATAAGCATTTTGCAGATAAAATAAATCTTCATACAGTGTAATATATTGAGCATCCGTTTTAATACACAAATTTCTTTTATAAATTTCCATCCAATTATTTTAAAAGAAAATTTACACAAAAATTGCTTTAAAGTTTTTTGAAATGCATTAGTGTGTTGTTTGAATTAAAGTAAATTAATAAATAATCTGATATTGATTGCTTTCTCTGAAGAGAAAAATTAGATGCAATAATTTTTAAATATAAATTAGGAAATAATACCGGTGAATAAATACAGATGGCAGCACTAAATTTTAGTTACTTTTTTTGTTGTTGTTGTGAACAACCTTTGGTTTATGCCCGGAAATGCGAATGCGAATGGATAGGATACTTTCTAAATATGATTTTGATTTCGTAGAGAATTAAATTTCTCTAAGAGAAACGAGAATGGGAGTCAGAGGCGTAAGATTACCTGGACTGATGAGCTAACTTTAAAAATTATTTTTTTCAAATTCATGAATCTGAAGATCTGTGCGAAAATAATAATTCAAAAATATGCATTATTTTTTAAGAGTATTTAGATTTAAAAAAAAAACCCCAAACAAAGATTTCCCCATAGCATAACATGAGTTTAGATTTTCAGAATTCAAAAGATGCGCCGCATAATTACACCTTTAGTCCGAGCATAGAGATGGTGTCAAAGTTTAATTATACATTTTTATTAAATGCAATGTCATGGGAAATAGCACACCAAAATATAATTTCCTAAAGAGGTATCAGTTAAAAGTACACGTGAAAACTGAATAAAAATTTAACAGGCATATTACAGATTTATACCGAGAAATACCTATTTTGTTGAAAAAATCTTTAAAAAGTTATTAGTGTTAAAAATTTGTGAAATGGATAGGGTTTAGGATCACACCTTTTAATAATTATTTTTAAAACGTTTAATAACGTTCATGATCTCAAAGGTTTATAAATTCAATCCCCGTATAAAGTTTTTCGGAAGTGCATCTAACTCAGACTTAGTTCTTGGGTTCAAAGGTGGCGCATAAATCTTTTATGTTAAACTAGGGATGGGCAATTGTTTTGGCCCGGGGGCCACTTTGTGTAAGCGGAGGTTAGCGGATGGCCGCACCTTTTAAAATTATTGCATTTATTAGTTAAATATGCATTTTAGAAAAGGTATAAATTGTATCATGAAAATCAATAAATATAAATTAAATAAAGCATTGGCAGTTTTACTAGCTGTCTTGGAGTTTTTCTGGCTGTCCGGATTTTTCTGGGTGTTTTGGCGGGTCACATGGGGCCAGCGAGCTGCTATTTGCCCACCCGTGTTAAACCATGGGGATTTCTATTTTATTTTCAAAATTACGCAATAGCTATCAAATACGTGTATTTAAAATTCTGTTTTTTAAAATTTATTTTAAAAAAATCTTTTTATTATTGTTGGGAGAAACATAACCTCAAATCGCCGCCCACATGGTACGTGGATCCCAACCTGTGGATCTTGATCCCCAAGGGGTTCATTTATGGTTTTAAAGTAAAATAACTTTTAAGCGAATTCCACAGAAAAAATTACTCAATTTTTATTTACTATGTAAGGCAGTAATGTTTTTTAAAGGCAAAAGTCTCATTCAACATGCAAACCAAGTTCGTTAAAAATATACCGCCTTTATAAAATGGTAAATGAAAATCGCCGTTATTTACTGCGTACAGTACACAAATTCTAAACGTCGGTATGTCTTTACCAGTCTGTGGTGTCCCTTTTCGCATTACTATTGTAGTTTCCTCAAAGGAATAAAGCAATTTTATTTGTGTAAAAGTTTTTTCTATTTTTAGTGTTATATAATTTTGAATCAATGCATAATTATTCTAGAGGTTTTCTGCTGTTCTGTTCTTGCTTTGACGCACCTTTGACTTAGGGATGAATGTTTCTTAAAAGTTCTCCATTTTTTTTACAAATTTAATTTTTGTTAAATTAAACAAAACGAAATTGTTAAATTAAATGAAACCTACAAAGATAGACATACAAAAAGGATTACACTAATATTTACTATTGCTTTATTAAATTCCCAAAGGGATGAGGTATAAACTCATCCCATTACAAATATTAAGTTCACACGTGTGGGCCAGATTCACTGCCATTAGGTTGTTCCATCTCTACATTATCGACTATCACTAGACGATCCTCGTCATCAGATAAATCATCATGGTTATTATTGCCATTCCGCGAGACGACATTTTGGACCACTTCCTCGGAGTTGCTTGAATTCCCTTCAACACTAGAGCTTGCTGCAACTTGGGTGGCGCTAGGGTGTGCAGCAGTGGACCTTCCATAAAAAACTGATCTGAAATGAGATGTTCCAGCAGGATATCCATAATATGGAGGGCTACAATGGCAGTGCGTATGGTAGGGAGACGAAAAAGGATAATAATGATAAGGAAACGTAGTTTGCTGGTACGTCCAAAGAGGTGAGCACGAGTATGCATCAGGAACGCATAATCCGGGCAATCCGCTCCCAAAATATGGCCTGTAACATCCTGAAAAGAGCGATATTTCAGTTGGGAGGAAAGAAACGCGTCCAAAAAGGGCGAAGTTTTATCTTTCGAGAGACAGATGTATAAAATAAAAATTTCCGCACTTTTTTTTTCTCTTTTAGTAAAATTTTAATTAGTCAGCAAGTACAAATGGACTTATTAGAGCTATGACTACAGAGCCGTAAACTTTAGTCCTTTCTATCAGTTTACAACCCATGGTTTCAAACCCATTGACCATGGTTATTACGGATACAAGGATAAGAGTTATTCCAATTTCTTAAAAATTACATAAATATCACACTGTTGAGTGGAAATACACAAATATCCCAAATTAATGAAAAGCCAAATGAATGACAGCTATCTAACACATCCTGCTAGAAGATATGCAATAAAAGAATGCGACTGTCAAAATTAAGGTACATGAAGGCTTGAATTAGATCAAGTAGCAACAGGATTCTATTCGACTAAGGGCCTGTTCACATAGGATCATATATGTCCGGTAGCGGAAGCGTTAAAGTATTGAAATATATTTAACCAATGACAAACCTCCAAACGATTAGCAACGAAATATTTAACGCTTATGATTGGTTTATTTCCGTCTCAGCGCCATCTTTACTTTTACGCTTCCGCTACTGAACTCCTATGTGAACAGGCCCTAAGCAACTCATTGTAGGAGAGGAATAAATTTAATCTTTTGAGAGCATAAAAGAGTAAAAAGCAACCATTCTTCTATTCCTTTTTCTAAAACTTTTGTTTTCCAAAAGATGACTACAGCGCTCCAAACCAATTTATTAACCAACCAGTCTTTTATCTTAATTTCTTCCACGTATTATAAATTTACATTAAATAAAATCATAAAACATTCAGTATAATCTATACCTACTGTTTTAAAATACATATTATCTCAAATTGTGAGAATCTTACACAAATTATATATGCATATGCATTTTATTTTTTAAAATTATTATCAAATTACTAATAATTTTAATATTTTATAAATTGTTTTGTTACAAAACATTTTAATGCACTTGAAAATAATTTAAGCGCTAAGTATTGAATGGGTCTTTTGACTTGCAGGACAATCTTGTAATTACTACTCAAGGAGCATTGAGTGAAAACCGTTTCAGACCACCCGGGTGCCGCTGTTATTATTGTGATTATATTTTAAAATATTATTCGAAATAAAAATTTTAAAAAATTTTATGCATACTGGATTGGCCCATCCAGTTTTATAGCAGGAGTTACGACACTTATTACATGGTGGTCTCTGGTTGTGAGAAACTTTCAGCTTAAGGTTGCTGTGTACAACCCTATTGGATTCGCTCACCTCAATGTCAACCTATGGAGAAAATGTCGTACCTCTGCTAGAAGAATGTAACATCTCCGAAATTTTAAGTATAGATAATTGCACCAGAATGCTCCATAAGAAGTGCTTCTCATTCTCGAATAATGTTATAAGCCTAGTGTCAGACTCTTGTCCCCCATTCTTAAGTGGGATTGATGAACGTGAGTAATAGCGTCTTCAATGAGCCCAAAAGAAACGCAAACAGGTGTCGAACGATATACACCTTTGGAGAAGTGCGACAATAGTTAAAAGGACGCAAATCATTTAGAATGATTTGTGAAATCCATTAGCGGCGCGCTTTTACCTTGGAAAAGTCGGCAGGAAAGAAAATTCGTTATGGATGGTTCTCGAAGGCGCTGATAAGAATGGATAAATACAGACGCCGGTAACGAATGGGGGAGAAATAGACTTGGACTGTTGAAGGGTCGACACGCGTACGGAGAGAGAGGGTCTCGTACGGACTTTGAAGAATGAGCCCGGCTCTCACGAGTGTATTAACGTTCTTCGGAACGAAACTTTGTAAATGATTTATTTAACCAAGATTTTAATGTGTCAATAAACCAGATGTAAATAAGAGTTGGTTCTACAGTTATAATTACTTCTACAAGATAATGATTTGTCGGATCACGACCATAAAGGTTAACACCTAGTACCAACACAATCTCCTAGATGGCGCTTATTACTCTCTTCCACAACTAAGAGGGGGAATTTGCTCATGCGCGAAGAATGAAAATAAGATTCTTGCCAGTGCCTTATGTTGTATTAAAATGTTCCTGTAATAAAAATGTTCATTAAATTTTATTTGGAAAATAAATTTGTATTTTTTTCTAACCTGCTGTTCATGTTATCAAGGTTTTTTCTTTGTATTGTGAAAAGTTTAGATAGATTGTGCATTAGCATAGAGACATGACAGTATTCCCTCAAGCTTTTCATCCATGTTCACAAAATTAGGTTACTAGAAGAGGGTTATATCTTGTAATTAAAATTCAAAATCATGCTTTAAAAGTTGAAAAAAAAAAACTTTAATAGTATATAGTTTTGCCTTCTTAAGTGATTTGAACAATAAGTTTTCTTAAAAATATGATAGGCATTCATAAAACAAGAAATGAAATTTCGACATTTTCTCTTCCTGAAAATATGGCTTTTTTGAGATGTAACACTCTACTAGCAGAGGTCCAAGGACTGACGACTTGGACTGAGAGATATAATATATATTTAAAGAAAAAAAAGTACACTGTAATAGAGAAATAAATTTTATACCTTGGGGCATTTTTCATTTAAAAAAATGAAAACAATATTTTAAAATTCAAATTATTCGTTGAAAATAAAATGATATAGTGTGTTTTAAACGCTCATCAATTCCTTTGGTGGACGAAATTTATACAATGAATCCTTTCGCATGGTTCAGAGAAGTTCAGGCTATCTGAAAATACCATTTTTATTGGATTATCAGCACTTATGTAGATGTAAATAGTAGGCAAATTTTCTCAATAGTTTAACATTGAGGTGAGCGAATCTAGTAGGGTTAGTACACAGAAGCCTTAAGTAACACGCAGTTTACATTGCTGAAGTATCCCACAACCGCTTCAAAACACAGAAACTCCTCTATTCATAGTAGGTCCTTTAAACTCTCAAACTTCAAAGCTTGCATATTTTGCTTCTTTTAAGAAAATTTCTACCTACTCATTCCAAAAACCTATAAAAGTTACTTCCTCGAAACTTCCTCGTCAGAAATGGTGTGTCGCAGGTCGGACATGATTTGTCAGACAACTAGAATCGTAAGAGGCAATAATGAATTGAGTCTTACCTCCTAAGTTTGCCGAATATGGAATGATGCTGGAATTATTCATATCAATATGAGACTGAGAGGGCTTGAAGCAACTGTAAATTGACTGTTGAGAGTTAGACGAGGCTCCGAAATTCCAGGAAGCTCGTTCTTCTTGATGAGACGTACTTGGGAGCTGAGAGCCAACAGATCTAGATTCTGAAAAGGCACCAAGAGAAGTAAATAAGAAAATTATAAGATTTAACTCACGGAATTGCCAAAGTACGTTGTAGATGTATTCTTGTAGTTGTAGTTCTGCCCCTGAAAAGGTGTAACATTGGGTGTTTCGAGTGGTCCATAAGTTTTAGAGAAATCCCAAAATATTCAATTTGCAAAGGAAAGATAAATGAGAAATGGTTCTTTTATCTGTTCTAAATTGTTAATACGATATAATCCATTATACTTGTTAAATGAAATATTTATCTTCCATTAATTGTAATTTAGCTAGTTTTCTTATTTCATAAGCTTTTTGTCTCATACTTTCATCAGACTTTTCTAAATTTTCCCTAACTTTTTACAAGAAAATCCTTAATGAGTTAAGGATTTTCTTGTAAAAATATGCGTGTCTCTGTATTTAGTCAGATATAAGAATTATACAACTCGGACAATTCACTGAAAAGTTCAAATCCTCCTCAGTTATATTTGCAAATACTGGCACCAATATAAATTCCTAAATGTAATAATCTTTTATTTATAAACTCCAGTTAAGGGGGTCCAGGACACAAAATTCTTTTCGAAATTACTTTGGGAAGAGAAGTCATAAGAAATGAGCTCCTGATGTACGGACAATTCTGATAGAATCTGCGGGGAAAATGTTACACTTTTACGGCATTTATTATTCGACTTTTACGGCAAGAGTTTCTATATATATTTATGCATGTTTCTCCGTCTCCCACTCTCTATTTCTCTCTCTCTCTCTCTCTCTATCTATCTATCTATCTATCCATATATATTATGTGTATATGTATATATAAAATATTATGCGTGTAACAATTTCTTATTGTCATTTGTGCGTATATACCTTCTGAGTGTAATGAACTAAATGCTAATCGATATCGTTAAATGGAAAAAAAAATCCAGATCATTATATGCAATTGCATGTAAAATTTTAGTAATTTTCGAAAAAAAAATTTATTGCATTAAAAAATTGTGTTCTTTTACGCTTAAAATGACATTTAAATTATGTTTCTATCCTAATTAGAACAGGAGATATTATTATTATTATTATTATTATTATTACTCCAACATTCTAATAGTGGCCAATCTGTGTTTAAACCTGTAAATGCGTTTTTCTGCGTGATGGTCTTTTTTCACCATTTCTCGTTTTTAAATTGTTATAAGTCAAGAACCGTTAAAGATAAATAGTTCAAACTTGAAACATGTCTTTTTCAATTATTTTACTTTAATTTTGATTCAGCAAATTTGAAAAAATATTTACTTTTAAAAATATGATTTTTTAAAAATAAGTTACATAATTATTTTAACAAATTTTTACTCTAAATATTTTTAATTTTTTTAAAAATTAATATTTTTAAAAACACTGAATCAAAATTAAAACATATTTCTGTTTAATTAAATGAAAAAATTTGAAATTCGACAAATAATATTTCGAGTTATAACGATTTTAAATTACCCCTTTTTTAAAAATTTAAAAATTTTTAAAAAACTTTATGAGAAGTTTTGTGATGTGATTTTGTTTATAAATTATATGGTTAACCTTCATAAAAAAATTCAAAATTTTAACTCAATAAATAAAAAAAACATTTTAAATGTGTCCCGGACCACCTTAAAAATAATGCACAACAAAAGCAAAACAATACTCTAAAGGTAATCTACACAAAGGAGCCCATTCGGTAAATCCTGTGCCAAATTATTGGTACATTTTTTCAACACTTTTGTAACATTACTTGCACGTTTACTCTTACATTTAGATTAAGTGACAGTCTCTAAAAAATGTTAATTCAACTATCTTTTCTTGATAATTGACTGCCAATGTTTTGCTATCTTGACTATAACTAAACCCAATTCGTTTTAGTTTGAAAAAGCATTTCCTTACCATCATTAAGATCTTTCTTCTCAGGTTTATCAGCAGTAGTGTCCTAAAATAGGAACAGTTACTTAATTTTTCTGCATATTTACCGTAAACACTAATTACTAATATCTAAAAATTAAACAGTTATAGGTATTCATGGGTACTCAATATTTGGACCATGCTAAAAGTATTAATAAAAACACTATGACAGAAATTTCGAAAGTTTTTAAGGATGTCATTTTTAGCCAGAAAAAAATTCCCCAAACTTTCCTGTATTCTATTTTGTAGATAGTGCTATGAACATTATGTAAAAAATATCCACTTATACTTAAACAACCGTTGATCAATATCCAAAGCTTACTATATAGTAATAGGTTTTCTAATATTAGATCGATTTTATGCGGGGTCGTTCTATCACGTAATGCTACATATGCTTTTTGATATTCGTTAAGGCTGCTATGTACCTAACCCCATTGGATGCGCTCACTTCAATGTTAACCTATGGAGAAAATTTGTCCACGGATTCCCGACTTGGATTCAAAGATTTCTTTTTAAGAATTGTACTCCGTCATAGAGAAAAAAATTTTACATTTGTGTACATTTTTCGTTTTTTTTTTTAAAAATGCAATTAATATTTTTAAATTTAAATTATTCGGGGGAAAATATGGTATAGTGTGTTTTAAACGCTCATAAATTCCTTCGGTGGACGAAATTTATAAAATGAATCCTGTAGCGCTTTGCAGAAAAGTTCAGGCTATCTGACAATACCAATTTTATTTGATTATCAGCATTTATGTACCTGTAAATAGTTGACAAAATATATTTTAAATAAAAAATTTGGGGGCTGCGCTTAACCCCCTCCCCCTCCCATAGAGAGAAAGAGCAATTACAATCCCTCAAAATGTCAATCCTACGGGGGCTGGAATTTGCGAACTGTCAACTGGACTCCTCCCACCACAAGAATCTGCAAGAAGAGGAAAAGGTAAATACGATTTTTTCTTCTTCTTAGTACATAGCAGCTTTAAGAGCGCCGTGTTTCAATACAACCTACTTTTGATGAGGGTGTATCGTTTCCAATCGCAAATGATCGAGCAACAGATTTCTTCGATCCTTTCTTCTTTTTTGGTTTGTTCTTAGTTTTACCCTTAGAAAGCAAAGAACCTGGAAAGAGAGATTAAGGAAATTTATGGAAAAATAAGAAAATTTATGGGAAAATATTTTAATAAATGAAAATTATAAATGTAATAATAAAATTTAAGGAAACTGATTTTACTCCGGAATTACTGCATTATACCAGAATATAGAAGGAATTTCAACATGCAAATAAAATTAGTTTGCCTTGCTTTCTGTTATGCATCTCTTATGTAACCAGTTGTTGGGGTTCTATTTTCACTCTCAGAATGGGATATTCACCATGGTATACGGCAAATACGTTGAATTTTATCACATTCCCTCATCTAAATTACCCATTTTTAAAATGATAGGTTCTTTTTATCGCAGACTGGAATCTGTAGCCACCAATAAAAATTCCATTTTTGGAATTTTCTACCTTCAGCGTACATATTGGCTGTATCATGTTGAATAACCCATAATGAAGATAAAGGTCCATGGTTGCCATGTTCGAGAATCCAACATTTGTAACAGTGACCATTCTTACTGAGTCATCTTTATGCAGTTGGTTGCATAGAACACTAGTAGTTTACATATCTTTTTCTTGGCAGATCAAATTAATTTCAATATTTGCTGCCTCTATCAAGTATACCTTGGTCAATATGCATTGTTTACATAGTCGGTATAAAGCGTGGCTACTGAAAACACTAGTTGTTTTCTAATCCCTCCCTTAGTACATCAAGTTAACCCTAATTTTGCTTCATCCAATCAGTCAGTCGAATCCGGTTAATCGGACCGAATCCTAAAGAACCGAAACAAATTTTATTGCATAATCCTAATAAGGCATGTTCGTGTAATCGGACTAGTCGGTTATTAGGACCAAAATGATCGCGTCCCGATGTGGTCCGAATAACCGGAATCGACTGTACATAGTTTACGCAGTTGGAGCTTTCACTTTAATATTTCCACTGTGTTAAAATTTTCGAAAATTTAGATACTGAAAATGGAGCAGCATAATTTTCTTTAGGCTTTCAACCCAATTTATTAAAAACAATTTCTAAAAATGCATTTACAAAATGTATGAGAAAACATACGAAAACTACACAAAAGTAAATTAAATTTAGCATCACTGTATATTGAAATAAATGTCCTTACATCAATGATTCGCAATATTTCTACTGATTTTAGCAATAAACATATTCAGCAATGTCTCAATTAAATTAACGGCGATAACTCTCTGAGAGTATCCATATGTTTTTAGATTTATTAACTATTTGAATTCGGGGACGTACAATTTAAAATGGTCGAAGATGTCACCGAGAGAGAAAGTGAGCACTAAACATTGAGACTTACCTGAAAAGACCTTATTCTTCACCTCCTTTGCCTTTTCAAAATACTTCCTCTTTTCGGAATCATCTAGATCTGCCCACATATTTCCAAGTATTGTTGATACGTGATCTTTCTTGGATGCTGATTTAATGTTGCTTCTTTGCTCCTGTGCAAATATTAGAAATGGATTCCTCGTTCTTTTCTTTGCATCTTTGAAATCCAGAGTGATTTCGGTTCCAATCGTATTAGATTTCAAACGTGTTTTGTATTTCTGTAAGAAGGACGTAATGATTAACTCGAAATTATTGTGAAAAATATTTTCTATTTGATCCCGATAGTGGAAGGCCGTCATTTACCTCACAAAACGTTAATTCTACACCAAATTTCTCGCTTTTACTACCGATTAATCCGCTAATTACGTGCTTGTGACGCTTTTTTTAGCTATAGGTTCAGAAAGCAATCTTAGGAGCAACGAAAATCCAAAGTAACATTCCTCTAGGCTTTCTTTTTTTTTTAAACTTAAAGCTGACAACCAACTTATAATGAGGAGATATAGTGTTTTTATTCATGTATATCTTCAGAAATTTAAATCACAATAGTATAAACCTGAAAATGCCCTTGTTGTTGGGACTTTCAAATGAAGCATATAGGCGTATAACCCAACACAGACCCATCAGCTTCGACTCGTCGGCAAATCGAATCAACGATTTTTCCAACTAGCCAACCAGCCAATCGAACCACGATTTAAAAAAGGTATAATTTAAAACGAATTTAAAAAATTTGTCCTTTTGGAAGTTTTTGTCAAATTCCACCATTTTTATGAAATTCCAGAACTTATCTAGAATTCCTCCAACAACCCCCCCCCCTCAGGTTATTGGAAGTTTTTGTCAAATTCCACCATTTTTATGAAATTCCAGAACTTATCCAGAATTCCTACAACACCCCCCCCCCTCAGATTACTGGAAGTTTTTGTCAAATTCCACAGTGTTTCTGAAATTTCAGAACTTATCCAGAATTCCTACAACCCCCCCCTCAGGTTATTGGAAGTTTTTGTCAAATTCCACCATTTTTATGAAATTCCAGAACTTATCCAGAATTCCTACAACAACCCGCCCTCAGGTTATTGGAAGTTTTTGTCAAATTCCACAGTGTTTCTGAAATTTCAGAACTTATCCAGAATTCCCACAAACCCCTCCCTCAGGTTATTTATTGGATGTTTTTGTCCAATTCCATCGTGTCTATGAAATTCCAGAACTTATCCAGAATTCCTACAACACCACCCCCCTCAGGTTATTGGAAGTTTTTGTCAAATTCCCCCATTTTTATGAAATTCCAGAACTTATCCAGAATTCCTACAACAACCCGCCTTCAGGTTATTGGAAGTTTTTGTCAAATCCCACCATTTTTATGAAATTCCAGAACTTATCCAGAATTCCCACAAGCCCCCCCCCCTTAGGTTATTTATTGGAAGTTTTTGTCAAATTCCACCATTTTTATGAAATTCCAGAACTTATCCAGAATTCCCACAACCCCCCCCCCATCCTCAGGTTATTTATTGGAAGTTTTTGTCAAATTCCACCATTTTTATGAAATTCCAGAACTTATACAAAATTCCTACAACCACCCCCAACCCTTCAGGCTAGGTTTCAAAACTTAGCACAAAATCAGGTTTGGACTTTTTACCTTAGTTTCAGGAGGACCCTCGGGAAGGACGGCGACATCAGCAGACTCATTTGCTTTCCTCTTGTTGCTATTTTTGCTGTTCTTTTGATCAGATTTGATCCCCTCAGTATCCGTCTTTGTTATTTCGTTTATCTCTTTCAATAAATCGTTATCCATCGGTTCCTCCGCTTTCATGGAGCTTAAAACTAAAGAGAGAAAATTCGTACCAGTCATATTTTCGGTGTACTTGTCAAATTATTATACTACGCGAATAATAATTTGTCAAATAATGAAAAAGCGTATACTATGCCACAATTTAATGATTCTCATTTTCTCCTTTAAAGTAACTGGCTAATTTGGAAACCACTGTACCATTATACCAGCGAATCATAGGGTGATCATTACAGAAAATCTACCATTATTCCGAAAAATAAATTTCCAATAAATTTTTTTTATCTATTTGTTTTAATTTTTTTTATTTATTAACCCAGTTAGTAACCTAATTTTACTGAGTATTTTTTCCTTTTAAGAGGTATTATTTGCTTGGATCTGTCATTTTAGGATTGTTTTATATATAGTGATTTCCGCTTATAAGAATCACGTTTGTTATTACTGTTTATGATTCTTATAAGCGGTTGATTCTTATAGCCGAAATTTAGGTTTTTGGACAGGCACACACACACCTATATATTCATATATTAGTGAATTTACCATAAAATACTCTTTAATTTACTTTAATTATCTTTTATTAAAATTATTTTTTATAATTTTAAAAATACAACTTAATTTTTAGACCTATTAAGTTGATACACATGATTATAGTAAGAGAAGAAAAAATCTAATATTTGTTACAACATACCTGCTTAACAGTTTTAACATTTCAACTACAAGAAGGGAGCAAGAAAAAGTTTTCTATGGTAGTTTCACGTAATGAAGTTTTCAGGAGGCTGCTTATACCTCTTTCAATACTAATAGTCTCAGACGAAGATTCACCTTCTAGCTTACGTTTCACGGTTTGATAACGTGCTGAATCTACTAATGTCACGTTTGCCTAAGTGATAGTGGAAACTTCGCCGAAGATTTATGTGTTTCAGGGTCCAGGAAGCCACAACCAGGATGTGGGAGGTGGGAAAAAAAGAGTCCCTATTTTTGTTTGTCAGTGGAGAAAAGTGAAATCGAACCCGGACGGGTAAAGATGCTCCCGTGTCAAGCTAATAGGACAATGTTGTGCTAAAGCTTTTAAAGGGAAACTATTATTTTACGTCTAACAAAGAAAGGGATGAATTTTATTACTATATTCCATCCCATCTTATCAATCTTTCTTTTTTACAAAAAAAAAAAAAAACTTCGTGCCTTTTGAGGGTTTAAGTGGCTTTTTTGGAAAAATGAAAGGAAAGCGAAGAGTGTAAACTGATTCTTAAAACCGGTGGATTGATTCTTTAAAGCGAAAATTTTAACATGGAAATAATAAATTTGTTTTTGTTTTCGTGATATTGATTCTTATAAACGGTTGATTCTTATAACCACTGAACACTATAAGCGGTGGTTACTGTATATATACAGGGTGTCCATAATTAAAGTCCCACTTTCAAAAGGCTGCAAAAAAAGAGCGCCATCTATTGATACACTTGGGAACTTTTTTATTATGCCAAATAGTTTCCCCCTTCTTCCAGTATATTCAGTTCAAATTTGAAGTCATCCTGACCAGTGGTTCTTTTTTTGCAGCCTTTTGAATGTGGGACTTTAATTATGGACACCCTGTATATATATAGCTTACAAATGTAAATATAGAATTTTAATAATTCTAGCGTCAAGCTAGTGATCTGAGCGTTGCGGGTTCGAGGCTCGTCGCTGACAAAATTCACCACCGTGCACTAATGGTGGCCGGGGAACGTAAATTAGGGCGTGGCTGCAATTCTTCCAAGTTCTCAAATTTACCTCTGGGGTGCTGGGTCAGGTGGTTCGGTCCGACACATGACTCGGTTCAAAATTCACGGACCTTCAAACAGGGCAGTGTGGACCCACCCCCTGTGCTGCACTCGGGGCAACACATGCGGCGAAGTGGTCTTCTGGCTTCCCCCCGGAGAAAAGCCTAGGCTCAGTTCTCCCAGCCATTAGAATATATATATATATATATATATATATATATATATATATATATATATATCTAAGAAAACACCGTTAGACAGACTTGGGTACTTCTTACATTGAAAATAATATTTTTTTTAAAGAGACATAAGCAAACAAGGTGATTTTTGAAAAAAAATTGACTTAGTCACTTCTTGTACCAAGCCAGCCACACACACACACACACACACACACACACACACACACATATATATATATATATATATATATATATATATATATATATATATATATATATACCGGGTGGCCATAATTAAACTGACAGTGCTCACAGTGTTCTGTAGCGCGATCTATTTGCGAGAATGACGCCACATTTTGTAGGAAGATTAAACAAGACGGGGGACGAAGGATTCCGCGAAAAAATAAATTAGTTCCAAAAGTCACCGCTACGGGAATATTTGGCGCTGTGTAATAGAAAATAGAGTGTTAACAAATGCAAATCAATACGGAATTCGCTTATCATGGTCGGGGTACAGTAACTCCTGTACACGGCTGATCTTGTACGGATAGAAGTTGATAATCTTTCGTAAGATTTTCCATACCGTACTGTAAGGCATATTCATATTCCGAGCTAATCCACGAGCGTTAGAGGTGGCAGCAATATTGTCTGGTCCTCTGTCGACAATCGCCGTGGCAACTGCTTAGATTGTATCCTGTGGTACAGGTTTTCGTCCTCTGCCTGACTGAACCTTCAGAGAACCTGTTTTCTCAAACGTCGCAACCATTGCTTTTAGCCCATTAACTGACACAGGACCGTTACCTTTACGCATTTTTTTGTGCGTTCTAAAAGCACGAAGAGCGGCTGATGCGTTGCACTAGTTGAGGTAAAAGAATTTGACCAGTAACGCATGCTCGACTAAAGAAGGAGACATTGCACGTAAACTTTCAATCCGATTGATTCGAAACGTAACACATTGCCTTTTAAAACCCAAGCAGCTGGAACTGTGCCAATGGATGTAACGGGAAATTTGAATAAAGAACTTCTTCTGCTCAGCGTACGTGATATTGCAGATCACGAGACTTTATCGGTGTTTATGTAGATTTTACGCTTTTTTAAAAGTGTTGTCATATTGCACTTGAACTAAATAAGAAAATGTGCATAATAAAAGGTAATTTTATTCCGTATTAATTTGCATTTGTTAACACTCTATTTTCTATTACACAACGCCAAATAATCCCCTAGCGGTGACTTTTGGAACTAATTTATTTTTTCGCGGAATCCTTCGTCCCCCGTCTTGTTAAATCTTCCTACAAAATGTGGCGTCATTCTCGCAAATAGATCGCGCTACAGAACACTGTGAGCACTGTCAGTTTAATTATGGCCACCCGGTATATATATATATATATGGCAGGCAGCGTGTTTTGCTCCTGTGTAAATTCGATTTGTTGCAGTCATCGTTCTTTTAAAATAATTGGGCGAGTGGCGAGACCATTAAGGAAGTAATCCAATTGTGATAAATCCAGCTTTATTGAACTTCATAAGTTGACCACTCTCCAGGTTCATTACCGAGCTTCGCCATTTTATCAATTCCCAAGCCCGCCTGCCGCGAGCATCCGCTCTCAACGAGATTTTCCTCCAATCTGGCGCGAAAAACCCAATTCCCTCCGAGCGCCTGCTGTACGCGCATGTGCAGACCTCAACCTTTTGGTCATCTGGACTTTAAATATTGCTGAACATGTAATTTTGATTTCGCACCCAACCTTTACATTTCTAAAAATAAATCTTCTAGCCTAGAATTATTCGCTTTGCGCTCAAGTCGCCTCTAAAAGATGATTTTCCCCACAGCAAAATACGCGCGCTTTGTAAATGAAATATTAGATTATTATTATTTTACGACCCCTTTCCCCGTACTTCTCAACTATATTTTGACAGTTCAGTTATGTTTTCACACACACACACACACACACACACACACACACACACATATATATATATATATAAAGGAAGAAGTCCCGACTTATTCACGTATCAACGCCCAGCAAAAACTAGTGGAGATACAGATATCGAAGTTTAGGAGTTTATTACTTTTGTGCTGAAGGCGTCATTTAAGGAGCGATTTTTCAAAATTCGCCCCTTAAGGGGGGGGGGGGGCAAAACGTGTTTTTTACGTATTCCTTCATATCTCAAAGAAGGAAACTGATATCCATAAGATTCTTGCTTTAAAATGTAAGGAACTTAATTATCTAAAATCGATTTCAGGATTTTTCAAAATTCGTCCCCACGGGGTGGGGTGGGGTGGGGGCTAAAAGTGTTTTTCACATATACCATCATATCTGAAAGTAGGAAATGGATATCCATAAGATTCTTGCTTTAAAATAAAAGGAAGACGATTACCGAAAAATCAGTTTCAGGATTTTTCAAAATTCGCCCCCGAAGGGGGGGAGGGGGGACAAAACGTATTTTTTACATATTTCTTCATATCTCAAAGAAGGAAATTGATGTCCATAAGATTCTTACTTTCGAATGTAAGGAACACGAATACCTTAAATCCAATTTCAGGATATTTTAAAATTTGGCCCCAGGGGGGGGGAGGGGGGGGCTTAACGGGTTTTTCACATATTCCTTCATATCTCAAAGAAGGAAACAGATATCCATAAAATTATTGCTTTAAAATGTAAGGAACACGAATACATTAAAACAAATTTCAGGATTTTTCAAAATTCGGCCCCATGGGGGGGGGAGGGGGCAAAACGTATTTTTCCTATATTCCCTCATATCTCAAAGAAAGAAACAGATATCCATAAGATTCTTGCTTTAAAATGTAAGGAACATGAATACCTAAAAACTAGTTTAAGGATTTTTCAAAATTCGGCCCCCTTAGGGGGCGAGGGGGCAAAACGTGTTTTTCCCATATTCCCTCATATCTCAAAGAAAGAAACAGATATCCATAAGATTCTTGTTTTAAAATGTAAGGAACATGAATACCTAAAAATCAATTCAGGATTTTTCAAAATTCGGCCCCCAAGAGGGTTAGGGGGCTAAACGTGTTTTTACATATTCCGTCATATCTCAAAGAAGGAAACAGATATCCATAAGATTCTTGATTTAAAATGTAAGAAACACGATCAATGTCACGATTTTTCGACATTCGCTTTAGATTTTGTAAAAATTGCTAGAAACAATCCAATAATTTATATTTCCTATATATCACTATTTTGAACACCAAATTGGTAGTAGGGGAAAAGAGAGAGATCAACCTTAATTAAATAAAGTGTGGAAAGGTGTGTGTGTGTGTGTGTGTGTGTGTGAATTGTATATATTTCGGTTGTTAGTACGTATACATCTAGAGCTCAGGTTAACTCCATTCATTTTTATTATCCTGGGCAACGCCAGGTAATTCTTTGTTTATGAAACCGGCGATTTTCACAAGGGTTTACGGGGAAGCCCTCAAACTCCTCGAAGGGCCTGGATCCAGTGGGATATCAAAATTGAAAGAAACATGTTAATGCTGACATCAGCATGGGGGGGGGGGGGGGTATTATAATATGCTGATGGGATGCTGACCAGTTGAGAGGGGTATCGATTGGCATAAAATACAAATATACATAACATACAAGTAAGCTTTATTAAGGGTACACCCGTGCAACGCCGGGTATATAAAGCTAGTATATATATATATATATATATATATATATATATATATATATATACACACACATGTATATGTGTGTATGTGTTTATTGCAATGCTCTACTTATAAGATCAGAATTTCCGGTTAAAAATTATAAATGTTTCCAGATGTATACGTAGTTATGTTTCTCTCATTCAAAATATCTCAAGCAGATCGTCTCTTAAAATTTGCCTTTAAAAAAGGTTCAGTAACTAAACACAATCATTCCCATAAATAATGAGCATACTTTTGTGTCTGTCAATTTGCTTTAATAATCTGAATAAAATAATTATGTAATAAATACTAATGATTATGTAATAAATACATTAAATAAAAATATTAGAAAATCAAAAACAAACTTTAACTGACACTAACTCTAAATTTCAAAAGTCAAAATACTTAATGAAATAAAACAATTACATGCAATGCTATTCTCATTTTATAAACTAAGTCTATAGATATGTAATAAATAGTATATGCTATATTAATTATCAACAGTCACTATGGTGCTATGTTTATGAATACTAAAATAAAGTATTCTTCACAATGAATATAAATACTGTAAGTATTTAGTTAAATTAATGTAGAAAGGACAGGAGTTAAAATTAAATATTTAAAGTAATACGAAATAAATTAACCATAAAACTTATCCTCCAAATAACAACTAATTTATTCAAACTTTCAACAAACTCACTGATTATTATTATTTTTAAAAAATCATAGAATCGGTTTACTAAATGGGTGCATGTATTCAATTTTTCAAGTTTGCCCTATCAGATTTTCGAAAATACATGATACTATGAATATGTATTTTTTGGTGCTGTGATACATACATATCTTCACCTAGAGTACAAATCACATTTTGAAGATTTAAAATCCAATAAAATAAAAAGCCGGTGTCAGATGCAAGCAAAATTGCTAAGTGAACTCGCGGTTTCCACGGTTTAACTTCCATACCAAGGGAACTGAAACAAGTCTTTTGAAATCCTATCACTTGAACAACAGACAATTAAGAAATTCCTATTTTAACTAACCAGTCATTTCGACCGGTTTGGAAGCTCCAGTGTTAATCACTTGCCCTTAAAATGATCGCCGCTTGTAAAAGCAGTTGCTTGTCATCATTATAAATTTCCATCATCGTACATCCACAAAGGAGCCCATTCGATAAACTGCACATTTCATACTAACAAAAGGTTTGAAATCAGTGTCTAACCATAATTTTTAATTTAAATTTTAAACTGTAAACAATGGGGCAAATAATTTTATTTATTATTTTTTTCCTGTCCAATGATGGTTCCCCGCTGCTTACTATCTGAAAACCTGCACTAGAGGGCGTGGTCCAGGAAGGGCAGTTAGACCACTAATCCTATGATCCTATCAGATTATAAAAAATCTTGGGCCGATGTCAATATCTAAATAAACTACAAAATGAGACATTAGTACTAGGTTGGACCTAGGTTCCCGCTCTATGTCAATACGTGCAGATGTCAATCAATGCATTTAAATATTTTTCTTTTTCTTTCTGAAAGTCAGATTGGTTTAAGATAACTTATCGAGCCTTTTTGATTCCCAGTGAAATGCACATAAAGAATTTTTGTGCTCTTCTAAATGAGTTGTTTATTAAGACTATGTCCGGTTACAATAATCAGACATGCGTTAAAACTGTTGTTAGATATACCTATGTATGATGCAGTTTCTTAATGATTTAAAATAATTACGACGTAGTAGTAAATTTTCATGAAGAATTAAATACAAACCAGAACTATCCTCATAACGTTTCTTCAAAGCATTGTATTTGTCATAATAGACCTGTTTTTCCTCTAAGCCCATTGATTTCCATTTTTTGCCAAGAAATGTACCAATTACTGTCATACTCTCTCCAGGGCATGTTTGCACCAGTTGTTCTTTTTGCTCTTTAACAAATAGCATAAACGCATTCGGGATCCGACGTTTATTCAAGACACTTGCGATTGGAATTTTAGAAAGAAAAGACATTTGTTTTACTGGCAAGAGAATATATCCTGAAACAGTTACATTATAAATAAGCTTCATAGTCAAATTATTCTGTAGAATAATTATTTAGATTTATAGTGAGAAAGGTAGAACATATTATTTATAAACAAGCTTAATTAATTCTACACATGCTTAACAGATTGAAACTGGAATCGAATATTTAGATACAACCTGAAATAAGGAGTTTAATGTTATTGACTTATCCTTGACGCTGTTATTAACATTACCACTAAACCAGGTCTCCCAGACCTAGGCTTTTAAACTCAGATCTGGGTTTTTCAGTGAACATATGGGTTTATGGATTTTTTTCCTTAAAAATACCTCAAAATTTGGGTTTTTCCATTGTGAGTTGAAAGTTTTGCAAAAAAATATATATTTATCATTGCAAGCATAATTAGCTATGTAAATGTAATTATGTAAATTAATGATTGAAAAATGATACAAATTGAGATCATTTCTATTGAACCGTGATATATCTCTGCTATGAAACCATTCCAGAATTTTGATATTTGTTACGTAATATCAAAGATGGAATCAATAATCTCAAACATAGAATCTTATTACACATCATGATCCATTTGGCTATTTTACTTCACTCTCCAGAGTGCGTGGATAGTTTTTGAATATGTTAATAGAGCCGCAACAAAACAAACGCATTCTAGTAAAATTGAAGCTGTAAACGATCGTACGATGGAAGAGTAATTAGATAGATATAATCAAAATTGTCGTTTATATTCTTAAAACAGAACTAGTAAAAGACTTAATAGAAGGAGCACGTCCTATATGTTAAGAAGCAAGCACGGAGAAAAAAAAATCCAGAAAGATCTTCAGCAAATTAATTTGGAGGGGGATGATGAAATGGATTCAATCTGTTAAAATTCAATAAAATAATTTTAATTTCAAGTAACCTTAGAAAATGGTGTGTGCATAATCTAATTTGTATTTCTTTTAATAATTTCCAATAAAAAAATATTTCTAAAAAAGCTGGGGTTTTTTCTTATTACAATGTTTTTTTTTTTAGATGCCATCTTGGTTTATTACTTTTTTCTCGCTGGGAGCCCTGCATTAAAAGAATTGTTTAGAAGAGATGCTAAACGTTAACAAAACACGTTATAGGCCAATCTTTTTAAATTAGACATGAATAAAGGCCACAGCTAAGTCATAAATGCAAGCAATGCTAAATGAAACGACGAACCCCTTTGCAAACTCGATTAAGGGGATGAAATTTTTTTTTGTCAGTGAGAACATATTTCTGTGTTTTCAGTACACGGGCGATTACACTTCTCAAATATTCAATCCAAACAATACGAGCTATCCCTGAGCAAGGGTTGAATGGGATTGATGGTCTGTTTTACATGACCTGTCAGCACACGTTGGAGTATGAATGAACTGTTATGAAGAACTTAACAACAGAGGAAATTAGAAAGCTATGGGGCAAGAGTTAAAGAATAATTAGAACAAGACATGCTGATCGGAATGTTAAGTATACTTTTTTCAAACTTATAAAACTACTGTTATAGCAAGGGAAATGTTTTGAAACAGAGTTAAGAGAAGCAGCTCTTATCTCCATATTACTGGTAAAATTTCAGTGAATGGTTCGCAGATAATTTTATTTTCAAGCCCTTTTCTCTTCGATATTCATTAAGATAATATTAAGTTCTTACACGATTTACATATATTACTGAATATTACTCAATAATAACAAGAATGTTATATCACTAAGATTGTTTCAAAACATTTGAGATATATACAAAAGAATACAATCTATTTTAAAAGTAAAACTACACCTAAAAAGGCATGAAGACGATTGCTGAAAATCATTAGGTTTTTAAACACGCTTTCAACTGTACAAACATGCACATATATACACACCAGTGGTCATCAAGAGAGTATTATGGGGTTAATATCTCTCAAAGCCACCATACCTATTTGTATTTATCTATCAGAAAGCATTAAAAATTTCATTATTTGTAGAAGTTTATGAAGTTTGCTCCCCTCCCCTCCTCCCTCACACAAGGGTTTGCAAAAATCCTATAAGTTCCAAGTGTTCCGCTGACCGCCTATAGGCACCTGCATAATTATTTCTGCACAGTATAATACAGATTCTTCGTACTAATTTCAAACAAGCTTTTTATCTATGAATGAAATTTTAAAAAATTTTAAAAGTAGGATTTTTGACGTTAAAAAAGTTGTACACGGAAACAAAAGTATAAAAACGAAACTCCGTAGTAAAATTCTTCGATTTCTCTTTAAAATTTTTTTTTAAACCTGCAATATATATTTGAAAGCACAAATTATCTTTTTTTATTTGTAGAGATTGGATCACCTACTATGATTCATAAAACATGAACTATAATTCATATGAGCAGGCAGAAATACAGATTATATAAAGATTAAACAAACATATTGTCGTTATTTTAATAAAAATAAAAATAATAAAAAAACATAAATGCCTAACGAACTGTGTATATTTCGGCTCACTGAAGGGTTAGAAAACATTGTTATAAATTTTAATAGAATTTATGAATTTTAAATAATTTCAGACAAAACAGATCTCCATGTTCAAATGGGGTTCAAAATTAATAAGGCAGTTGCAAGTAGCATGTCACATCTCAACTAGGGAAAAACATTTGCTGACACACGAATGCATTACTAATAGACGTTCCACGAGTAAAACGCATGTCATATATTGCCTGCCCTCCAGTTTGCACTCGGTGCGTTTGTGACGTCGCGTGAAACTGCTTTGTTGGAGAATTAAAAATGTTTCTCTAATATTTTTGTTTTTTATTTTTCATTGCATCGCAGTTACATCTTAAGGGCCTGTTCACATAGGAGTCCGTGGCGTTGCGTTAAGGAAAAGATGAGGTTGAGACGAAAATAAACCAATCATAGGCGTTAAAAATTTCATTGCTAATCGTTTGGAGGCATATGATTGGTTTATTTTCGTCTCAACGTCATCTTTTCCTTAACGCAACGCCACGGACTCCTATGTGAACAGGCCCTAACTCCTACGAAAAAAAAATTCCTGTATGGATTTAAAAAGCAGTTGAAAAAACAAACTGTGGCTTATCATTATGGTATCAGGCATTTTCTTTAAAGCAAAACAAAAACTTATAACTTTGGAAATAATGCAATATTTTTTACACTAAGGCTGTGTAAAAAATATTGCATTTTTTACAGCAGGGGGCATTCCTGCTGTTACCCCCTTTAACAGATTTGGGTTTTACAAAATCAGCAAAATTTGTAGTAAAATAAATAATATAGCTATGCCTTGGCGATCGTTATCCGAGGAAAAGCCAGGAGGTAAGATAGCCATGCCTTAGCGACCTTTTAACACAGGAAGAAAATACAGAAATTAATACAGCCCTGCCTTGGCGACGCAGGGACAGAGGAAGAAAAGGCATCTAGTAATACGAGCCTTGTACAGCAGTGCCTTGGCGATGTTTGACTGGAGTAAAAATTATGCATTTAATCAATAGCCCCTTAGTGCATTTTTTAAAATCTCAAACCGAGTTTCTTTATAGTTTTCGATTTATCTTATAAATTAATTTTTCCCCCCATCGGTTGCCTTTTCTGTTTGTAATACAAAAGCAGCACAAGTCCATCAACACTTTTCAATATAACGTTTACAGATGTAGAATTCAAGAATGATAAACTCTATTTGAAAAGTATGTACGTTGACAACATGCATCTATAATATTATTATAGTTATATATTATTATTATAGTTTTTTCAGGAATTAAGTCATATAAATATATAACAAATAGAAAACTCGTCTTAACAGCCAAAACACCAATTTTACTCATTTCTTTCATTTTAAATTAAATAAACATTGATTGATTTGGGGAAAAATTTTGAGTGTAAAATTTTAAAGTAATAATAGTTATAAACTACACATCTAACTAGTTTGTATATCAATAATTATAAATTGTGTGGATATATACTAGAAATTTAAAACGTGATAAGCATTCTGTAAATTTCGTTTTCAAAAGTGTATAATTGTATATTACTAATCAACTGTTTTCCAACAGTGATTTCACTGTTGAAATAAGATGTTAACTAAGCGAAAGACTGTGCCTAAAAACATAGCTTCTTAGTAAACCTGTAACATAACCTTATCAAAAACACCAGAGTGTATATAGTAAATAAATTTGCTAGTTGGGGTTTAATTTCTTAGTTTTCTGAAGTAATTTTAATAAGTCTGAAATCATTTCGATTGCTTAAATTTTCTGTTAGCCTTTGAGAAGAGGTATTTATTAATAGATCGTAATAATTTACCTAAACATATCAAAACAATTACGAAGAACGTGTACTTCGGCTGAATTTAAAGACATCACAAATCATGCCAAACCATAACCTTCAGAAGCAATATTTAGCGAATTGAGATTTGAAGCAGAATTAAAATTTTCTTACCAACAAAAATAAGTAGCATAATGATGTGCTCGACATTAAAAATGGTTTTAATACTAATATTGTGCAATGCTCAAAATAGTAATTAAGTAAAGCAATATTTTCTAATCGCAATCTATAAGGAAGAACTAAGAATTATTTCATATTCGTAACTTTTAGCTTATGTCGGGTGGATGGACATAAAATTGGCATTTTCTATGTATTTATAATCGGTTGTAAACGAATTGAATTTTAATTCCCAGTCCTTCAATTTTTTAATTTCGTAATTATAAAATAGTGGAGACATGGAAGTTGTCAAAGGGTACCAAAATTAGGATTCTCGACTTTTATTGCATGATGATTTAATGCTGCATATTTAAGGATGTATTCGAATTGTAAGCTGCCTGTTTTGATTTCTATCATAATTAATTGAAAATAAGAGCTATTCAAGAGATATTAAGGCGATATGATTATTTAACGAGAAAAAATTTTACAAACAGATAATAATTACAAGATAAAAAGAACTTTTTATATACCATGTTTTTAAATTTTCTGTTGAATCATATAAACATGACAATTCTATGTATTAATAAATACTTTTTAAAAAATTTTTTGATGAATTATCCCATCAACTTGAAAGGAAATGAAGTTAATTAGAAGTTAACTTGCGTTTAACTTTTCGTTCCCGTCCCGGCTAATAGATGACTGCACCAGTCTACGAAACAAAATTAACTGAAAATAACTGAAAATCAATTTAATTCTGCTTAAAGATGGCTAAAAGTATTAAAATAATGCATTGTCATCGTGTTCTGAGCTATTCTAAAAGTTTCAAATGTCTAGCTAGTCGGGAAGTTGGTTAAAAATCGATTGCAAGATTTGTACGGGACAAACACACAAACAAGAAAGCGAGTTAATAAAAACATGGTAATAATAAAAATTACTGTAGCATTGAAAAATAAAGAATCAAAATATTATAGATATCACTTACATTTTAATAACAAATCTTTATTTAGTAAAGTATCAGTTATACTGAAAGCCACATAAACACAAACAAATCGCAACATATAAATCATATAATAAAATATAAATAATCATATAATTAAAAAATAAGTCTAATAATAATAATAATGTAATGAAATATAGATATGTTCCTTAAAACATTTTTCTATTCATGTTTAAAATTAAAATTGATTACAATGAATCCATATTATAATGTTAAGTTATAATTTGAGCTATAATTAGTTGGTAAAAAATGATTTAAAGTTAACTGAATCCAAATGACAATAATAAACTGTATTTAGTTTTAAATATCCTTCTGTTGTTTCATAGCCTGTAATAAGTTAACAAAAAATTATGAAGCAAAAAGTTTCACATGAAAAGTTATGCTTTCGATTTTCCCTAGAAACGTAATGTTGAACCCTTATAGATTAAACATTCAAAATTAGAGATGTATAACTTTGAGAAAACTTCTCATAATAGACATTTTGATACATTTGTGTTGGAAATAAAAATCAAGATATATAAATCCATCTTAAAATATAAAATGACATTTAATATTGTCGTTATTATAGCCGCATATTGTAGAAAAACAAGCGTTTACAGATAACCCAAATCAAAATCTTTGGTCGTCATAAGCACCAAAGTCGTTGTCACCAATATTAATTACGTGGTACAACTAAATCAAATCCACATAGCGAACAGATACATAGTTCAATGGAACTAAACAATAAGTACATTTCACTTCTGATTTCTCCAAGGGCCAAATGTTAAGTCCCAATTATGAATGTACTAAGTATTTTGATTACAGAAAGGAGATAAATTTATATTATTAAGTACTTCGTCTACGCATATATAGTTTTCTATACAGATGTTGACAGTAAAATAACAATTGTTCTTAATTCTAATCACAATATTCAACATCATTTCGTTTTATACTTTTTTACTGAAGCATATAATTTTTAAATGTTATAATAAAAACTTTTTCTCGTTTCCCGCTATTAATAATAAATTAAGTTCTAAAACATTTAATGAAATCAAAAGTCAACGCTTTTCTCTGTTCTTATTTTAATTTTGGTTTCTTGTTCATGAGCATTTTTATTTATATAAATCATATAACTGACACAATTTTTTGAAGGGGATATAAACAAAGAAATAATATCTTTATAAAATTATAAACAATTAATATCTTTATAAAAATAGTGCATAAAATCCAAAAAGATTTGACAGGTACTTACACTGATATGAGAATTCACACTTTCCCTGATCCACTAACCTATAAAATAACGGAATGGCCGAAGAAAGAATTTAAGTCCAGAATGACGTCACGCCAGGAAACTGTTAGCCAATAGCATTAGCTGTTTCAAGAGGAGAACAGTAATTTATTACACATGATTCATTTCACATTTAGACAGGGAAAATTCAAATCATTTCGATTTTGTTATACATATTTTTTACCAAATACAAATAATTTTTTATAATTTCTTTACGGGTACAATAAATTTACTTCTAGCTATTATCGAGCAATCAAATTGCTATCTTTGTCGGTACTTTTATTTAATTTCGAAGTTGTTAAGCTTTGAAGGAATTTCGGAAAATCAATGCTTTAAAATCTAAGCTAAGGTTCTCGAAAACCTAGGTTCTAATTTAATCAAACGATAGGAAATTTCAACCTTTCAATTTAAAAATACAAGAAAAATAATTACAAGATAAAAAGAACTTTTTATATACCATGTTTTTAAATTTTCTATTGAGTCATATAAACTTTACAATTCTATGTGTACATAAATACTTTTTAAAAAATTTTTTGATGAATTATCCCATCAACTTGAAAGAAAATGAAGTCAATTGGAAATTAACTTGCGTTTAACTTTTCGTTCCCGTCCCGGCTAATAGATGACTGCACCAGTCTACGAAACAAAATTAACTGAAAATAACTGAAAATCAATTTAATTCTGCTTAAAGATGGCTAAAAGTATTTAAAAAATGCATTGTCATTGTGTTCTGAGCTATTCTAAAAGTTTCAAATGTCTAGCTAGTCGGGAAGTTGGTTAAAAATCGATTGCAAGATTTGTACTGGACAAACACACACACAAACAAGAAAGCAAGTTAATAAAAACATGGTAATAAATATTTTCCTACAAATTTCTATATTTTAGAATTAACGTGCTTGACAAATTTATAGGCTTAGTATGAGATTCAAAAATTAATTATTTTAAGTCAAAAATGTATTTAAAATCTGTATTATATTATAAATATATTTTATTAAAATGATTTTTTATTATAATATAACTATATTTTATCGAAATTGTTAAAAAAAATTATTTCATAGTTTGTTATTATAAGAGGTTGGGACAATTAATTGGGTCTGATTACAAAATTTAGTGAAAACTTTAGACAAAATTCCTGTCTAACAAACATGTACAAACATGTACATTATGAAGAATAACCCAATGGTTTTTAACGTAAATGTGGCACGAAGATTATAAGAGCAAATCATATTTATTTATTCGAATCAGAATTTAGAGGTTTTTTAACTATTAATTTTAATATGTGTGTAAAACAGCTTTATTTTATGGGTAATTCCTCAACACAAACAAATATATATCTACATCTATATCTATCTATCTAATCCAGGGGTGGCCAACCTTTTATGGAAGAATGCCACTATCTGAAAAAAAAATATGCGTGCCACTTCCAACTTTTCCAACATACAAAAAATATAAAAAGGTGCGTTATTATAGGGTAGCTGTTATAGGCTAAAAGGTGCATATATTTCTGCGATGTTAATTTCAGTAGCGTATGAGTAGGGTTTTTACAGATTTTGACAAATTATTATTTTTTCAAATTTCTTAATTTTTCAATAAGTCTCCGCGTGCTACTGTTGAAACGCCGCCGTGCCACACTGTGGCACGCGTGCCGCGGGTTGGCCACCCCTGATCTAATCGAACCAGGTGTCACCGACTTATGGTTGATTTAGGGTTGTACAGGCACGTAAAGGGAACGTAACGGGAACGAGCCGAGCCCGAGCGCCGGATGCATGTATTTATACAGAGACGGGAGTGGAAAGTGGCGGGAACGTTTTTCATTTAGTCTTGAAAGATTTGTAACGTCATGGCGCGGTTTCATTTTTCAGTTAAAGATTTAGCCATTATTACACTTTTGTTAGAGGAGGAGGAAGAGGAGGAGGAAGAGGAGAGCCAGGGCCATGCTTAGGGGTGGACAAACTGGGTAACCGCCCAGGGCCACCATTTTTATTTCTCATAGCAACACTTTTCTTAATGTTACGGGTTTTTAAAGAAATCCCTCATTTTTCGCAGTTTCTATAATTCAACTTATAAAAATATATATGTTTCGATTTTTTGTAAAGAATCGCAGAAAGAATCTTAATTGACAAACTACCCTTTTGTTTCGAAAAATTTCTCGGTTAAAAAAACATGATTTATCTTCAATTCAGTTATAGTAAACCCTTGATGATCAATCCTTTTTTTCAATATCAGTTTATAGAGAATCTATGCTCACTTCTACCCAGACTTGGGTGTATATAATTTGAAGTGGCACTCTATTTGAATTTGAAGCAAACACAGTTTATACATGAAACAATGTTTATTGAATTCGTTGCACATATAATTTCTTTTACAGCAATAAGCATGAGTACTACTTGTACGGAATGTATAAACACAGCTTTCAAGAACAATATATTTTTATACTCACGAACAGTAAGTCAAACCAGCAGTACTGCCATGTAAACTTCTGGCCCGCTAAGCACTAGCGCAGAATAACACCTTTTCAACCTTAACAACCTCTCCTTTTTTTCATTAATGACGCTGCGTGGTATTTATACTAAGCGCGTATGCCGAAATTAGCATATCTAAAGCAGCTTCTTTAATTCACTCAAAAGTTCGATTCTTGTGAATCGAATCTTGTGTATACCTTACAAGTTTCTACTATCTGTAAGTCACTACATACAGTCATTTGAAGAATTATAAACCGTTTTGTCGGACTTTGTTCGTTTTCACGGAATAGTTGCAAACTGAGAAAAACGTGAACATATCCTTGTGAACGAATACTAATACCATTTGGTCAAATGTTTGGTCTATTCAAAGCAAACAATAGACAATACATTTCTCCAGGGAGTGTAAGACAAATAAGTAAATGCGCTCCAAACAGGACCGCCCAGAGACTTTACGGGGCCTGGGGCAAACTTCTGTTGGAAGGACCAAGAAATCTGATTAATCGAAAAAAATTTTTGAAATTTTTTTTTTGGGGGGGGCCCTTTTTTCAGGAGATTAGTTTGAATTTTGAACTACGGTACAAGTTTCAGAATTTCCTTTTGGAGGAAATCTAATAAATAATTTTTTAAAAATTTTTTGGGGCCCCTCCGGAGTTGGGGGCTTGGGGCAAAGTGTCCAAGTTGCCCCCCCCCCCTCTGGGCAGCCCTGGCTCCAAACCTGTTGGGAAGAAAGGTGTGTGAAGGCTGAAGGAGTGAGGTAAACAAAACATGGCTTTTACTTGTTCTCTCTATCATTATAATGGATTTTATTTCCCACTTTTCCCACAAGAATTGAAAATATTACAAAGCAGGTACAATCAGAATACTTTGAATACGGATTGTACGCCTGTCCTCCTTGGCACTTATTTCTAATGAAAATGATCTCTCATCATCTTTGGACTTTTCACTTTTAATATACAATTTTGCTGCTCAGAAAGCAAGAAAAATTGCTTTATAACCAACAAATCCATTCATGTAAGTATTTGTTTTTAACAATTTACACTTTCTAAATCGTGTAAATAATTTTTCCATTGTTTCATTATTCATACAAATTGATAAATTTTATATTTTATTGGACCAATTGTAATTTGAAGTATAATTTTCTCCTATTGCCTTCCGAATTGTCATTTTGAACTTTGGATTCATGTATTTTGATGGGCCAAATCGTACAAAACCTCTCACCAGCTGAATGAGTTTTCATCATCCATATTAAATATCAAACATAAATAACAATATGTAAATTATATCTTTTATATCCACTTTTTACTTTCTGCCATGAACGAGAGACGGCCGAGCAGTGAACGACTTCATGCTTCGAATCGTTGGCGCCGATTCTCGGCCGGTAATCGGCCGAGAATCGGACGTGTCACGGAGCAGTATAAACAGTTCCATTGAAATACAGGGAGGAAATGATTACAACGACTCGTCGCGCGCTCGGATCGTTCCCGTTACGTTCCCTTCTCGTGCCAGTATAAGGGTCGATTTAAGGTCGTCATAAGCACCAAAGTCGTTGTCACGAATATTAATTACGTGGTGCAACTAAATCAAATCCACATAGCGAACAGATACATAGTTCACTGGAACTAAACAATAAACTAAAACAATGGAACTAAAAGTTTCAAATGTCTAACTAGTCGGGAAGTTAGTTAAAAATAGATTGCAAGGTTTGTACTGGGTGGAAACACGAGACGAGATTGAAGACACGATTATGCAATGCCTTTTTAAACAATTTATTGTAGTAGTTGGGGAGATGCTTCTCAGTCCAACGCTGATGAGCGACTAAGGCCGTCTGCACACGGGGCAACTCAAAAGAAACTGATAACTGACTCAAATCACAAACCAGTCCGTGATGAGTCGCAACCTATGTAATTGAATAGAGCCACGCACACGACGCAACTGGTTACAAACCCGTCGGACGGGTTTGTAACCAGTTGCGTCGTGTGCGTGGCTCTATTCAATTACATAGGTTGCGACTTATAGACAATCTATGCTCACTTCTACCCAGACTTGGGTGTATATAATTTGAAGTGGCACTCTATTTGAATTATATACAAACACAATTTATACATGAAACAATGTTTATTGGATTCATTGCACATATAATTGGCTTTTACAGCAATAAGCATGCGTACTACTTGTACGGAATGTAAATACAGCTTTTAAGGACAATATATTTTTATACTCACGAACAGTAAGTCAAACCAGCAGTACTGCCACGTAAACTTCTGGCCCGTAAAGCACTAGCGCAGGATAACACCTTTTCAACCTTAACAACAACTCCCTTTTTCATTAATGACGCTGCGTGGTATTTATACTAAGCGCGTATGCCAAAATTAGCATATCTGAAGCAGCTTCTTTAATTCACTCAAAAGTTCGATTCTTGTGAATCGAATCTTGTGTATACCTTACACTGGCCTCCCTCGAAAAAAAAAATTAGGTAACTGAGGTCTGAACGGCTTCAGTTAACTAATTGAAAACGCGTGCTGGTCTGACTTTTGACATAATGGGTGGCAAAGCCAAAAAACCTTCCACACGTTGTGTGGGGGAAAAACGCCACTACCATTTTACAAAACTAACCCCGAAGGGTCCAGGTGACACCATTACACAGTGGATTTGCAGAGTTGCGGATACTGGGCTGGCCAACTGCGCCCTAAAATATCTATTTTAATTAAAAGTGACAACACAATTGCACAGCATGACATTTCTTGACTGTATCTGCTCTCCCCCAATTTATAATGTACATGTGTTATGATTTGTGAAGTTAGTATGTTAGTTGTTTGTTATCTGTAGTTAGTATGTATTTTTTTTCACTACATGTCCCCTTCAAAAATTTATAAAACAATATGCCGTTTTTTTTTTCAGTGGCTCACTCCTTCCCCTCAAAATGTTTACACAGTATCTACAATGGGGAACTTCAAACCAATTTGGTTCGATTTTATTAAAGGGTGGGAGTTAGAATAAGAAAGTTGATACAAGACTTGTTCCTCATGAATGCAGCAACTTCACTGCACCAGTTTGTCCAATCCGCTGAACCTCTCTTGATGGTCGCAGTCCTAGTAAAGGGGTTCGTTGACCGTGTGGGCATCCTTCGTGCAGCAGGTCGTAGGTCCTGAGGCGCTGGTCCGGCTTGACGATGGACAGGAGGTCTCTTGGGAGGAGGCCAACCTTGCTGGGCGGCTGATATCTTGCGTTCCCTGTACTTATGCAAAGGAGCTTTAAAATTGTCATTCTTCCTTTTCATAACCTTGTGTACCTTATGTGTGCCACGTTCATCCTTAGATGGAGGTTTTGTAGTGCACACTTTACTTTTCTTCGTACTTTTGCTTGTATCGGTATTAGATTTTAATGCAGATTCTATTTTTTGAAACTTATACGCCGCACCAACGTGTTTAGTAACTGGCTTTATCTCGCTGCTTGTGTCATGTTTTTCAACAACCTGACTCTGTTTTTCGTATTTGTGCTTATACGACTTCTTGTTTACCGCCTTAATTACTACAGTATTTGCAGTTTTAATGCTGGAACCTGAAGGCTCTTTTTCACGTTTTTTATCCCCCTTAACTTTAGTTTTATCCTCTTTTGACGAAAAAGTTTCTTTGAAACTTGCGACATCAGAATCGTTATCATTTAAATTCTTTAACACTGCTTCAGTTTTAGGAAGATTAAGCTTTTCGTACTCGTGCGTTTTATTGCAAACTTTCTCTATAACTTCCGAAGCATCAGCTAAACTACCTACAGTATAACTCTGTGTCAACTTTTCATCCTGATTCTCAGTCTGGTTTTCATGTACTTTATTTAAAACCATATTATCAACCTGGCCTACACAATCCCCATTCGGCTGGAAACTTGAAATAATATCATCACCTAGCAAGTTCCTACTATCGTTTAAAGAATTTTTATTGTCGTCAACTAATAAGTATTCACTAACTTCCGTAACGCATACTTCGTCATCTACTAAATTTCCTTCATTAACAGATGTGTGAATATCATCTAAAATATCAGGTATAGCATCAATAATATCAGGTATAGCATTAATAATATCAGGTATAGCATTAATAGAAGTGTCCGATGATTTATTTTCTAAACCACTAGCATTAGTATCGGCCCTATTTTCAGAAATTTGTACTGGAATTACCTCATCATTCCAGCTAGACTCACTTTCTTTATAAGCCACAAAAATACCCTGACTTTCACTATTCTCAAAATAATGATTACTGCTCGGACAAAATAATACATTTGACCAAACAGTTTCAACAGGTTGAACCATATCATGTGAATCAACTTGCCAGTGCAAGTAAGGTGCTTGCATATTTTCTTTAAGTGCACTTATTTCATTATAACGCCGTGCGCTTCTATTATTTTGCCTGCGGTACTGCTTACGCTGCTGGTTTGAAACTCGCGAAAAATTTTGTCGCGGTTGTATAAAATCTCTCGTACCTGAATGACGGTGAGGGGTAGCGAAGAAATGTCTATTGTCATATTTAGCTAAAGCTTGAAGGAGGGTAACCTTGCTTGTAATTGTTTGATTATCTAAAAAATCTTGAACACTTGGCTTCAAACGTTGGATAACTATTTTTAAGATTACCGCTTCCGTTAACTCTTCTAAATATTCCTCACACTTGGAAATCTTTTCCGTAGCAAAATCTAACGCAGACTGACCTTCACGTTGCCTTAGCGAATAAATTTCCGCTTCAATTTCACTTTGATTAAAGGTCTTTGGAAAAACACTAAGAAACTGTTGCTTGAATGACAAATAGTCAAAAATCAGATTACTGCTTTGCATACACGTGTACCACTGATATGCACTACCTCTTAAAGCGGCTAGAGCAATTTTAAGTTTATCCCCCTCTGGGGTGCATTGTTGCTGAAAGTAATGCTCAATTTTCTTTAGGAATTGGCTTGAGGGGCCGCCATTGAAGGTGGCTTCGAATGGCGCAATTTGCTGAACCATAATTACCCGAGGAAAATTTCCAGCAGGATTTTGTTCTACAACACTCATTTTTTAAATAGTATATAAGTACTTGCAACAATTTTATCAATATACGTACACAGTACACAGTTTTTAATTTCAATTATGTTCTTCGTTACAAATTTAACGCTAACTACCAGGGTATATATATTTTTCGGGCGCCAGTATAGAGAATCTATGCTCACTTCTACCCAGACTTGGGTGTATATAATTTGAAGTAGCACTCTATTTGAATTATATACAAACACAATTTATACATGAAACAATGTTTATTGGATTCATTGCACATATAATTGGCTTTTACAGCAATAAGCATGCGTACTACTTGTACGGAATGTAAATACAGCTTTTAAGGACAATATATTTTTATACTCACGAACAGTAAGTCAAACCAGCAGTACTGCCACGTAAACTTCTGGCCCGTAAAGCACTAGCGCAGGATAACACCTTTTCAACCTTAACAACAACTCCCTTTTTCATTAATGACGCTGCATGGTATTTATACTAAGCGCGTATGCCAAAATTAGCATATCTGAAGCAGCTTCTTTAATTCACTCAAAAGTTCGATTCTTGTGAATCGAATCTTGTGTATACCTTACAGACTCATCACGGATTGTGATTTGAGTCAGTTATCAGTTTCTTTTGAGTTGCCCCGTGTGCAGACGGCCTAACTGACAACATGTAGCGACGCACCATGCAGCCCACCCTGAAAGCTTTAAGAGCTTTCAAAATTACAACTAAACATGAAGATGTCTGAAAGAAAAAAGAACAGAATCATTAACTAACAAAAACAATAATGAATTGAAATACAAAACACGTAAATGAGAGTTGATGAAATTATCTTGTTAAAGTTTGCATAGTTTTGCCACAGCTCGTGACAACATGCCATCCGCAGTTTTTAATGTTACAACTCGAACTTTCCCATCATGTCCAGGATGCACAGAGGTAACTCTACCGAGTTTCCGTTTCGTGGGAGGTAGTTTGTCATCTACAATGAGGACAAGATCACCACAAGTTCTCTTTTGATTGCTGCCATTTGGATCGTTGCTGCAGTTGAAGAACGTATTCTTTCTTCCATCGATTCCAAAAATGTTGGACGAGGTTTTGTGTTAACTGCCATCTGGAAAGCCTGTTCATCTTTGTTGTGCTGTAGTCTTGCTCGGGTATAGCTGTAAGAGGTTCACCAGCTATAAAGTGTCCAGGAGTTAATGCTGTTAAATCGTTGGGATCCTTGGACAATGGTGATAGGGGTCGTGAGTTCAGACAAGCTTCTATTTGTGTGAATACTTTATAAAGTTCCTCGAAGGTCAGTGTTACGTTGGAGACAATTTTTCTGAGATGTTGCTTCACACATTTTATGTTAGATTCCCAAAGTCCTCCCATGTGAGGAGCACTTGGCGGATTAAAGTGCCATTCGATTCCGTTTTCGCTTAAATAACGTGACACTCCATCATTATGTTTATACGATCTGAGAAGTAATGCGAGTTCAGCTTTTAATTTACGATTGGCCCCAATGAAGTTAGAGCCACAATCACTATACATGTGTGAGCACTTTCCTCGACGACTGACAAATCTCTTGAGGGCTGCGATGAAACTATCAGTCGTCACGTCCCTGACGAGTTCCAGATTAATTGCCTTTGTTGCAAAACATATGAACAGAGCTAAATACGCTTTTGAACTTTTTTCTCTAGTAGATTTTGAAATTTTTACAGAAAAAGGTCCGCAGTAGTCAACACCACAATGTGTGAATGGTCGGGATGGGTTTACGCGTGAAGCCGGTAAATCACCCATTTGTTGTGTTAGGTGTTGAGCTCGATGCCGCTGACAAACTACACAATTGGCAATGATTCCACGAATAGCTGACCTGGCTGAAACAATCCAAAATTGCTGTGTCAAACATGCTTGCATTAATTGAGCACCGGCGTGTAAATTTTTCAAATGAATATCTTGTAAAATCAATTTTGTTAGAAGATGTTCCTTAGGCAGGAGAACAGGGCACTTCTGTGATTCTGAAACATTCGCATGTCTTAACCTGCCGCCCACCTTTAACAATCCCTCGTGTAACACTGGATTGAGAGACAATATTTTGCTCTTCGCAGCAAGTGGTTTAGATTTTTGTAAAGCCTCTAATTCCGCACTAAAACTTTCTGCTTGAGTCTTTCTGACCCACAACATTAAGGCATGGTTAAGTTCCGAGGCAGTGAGAAATTCAAGATTTCTTTCATTTAACGGTAATTTATAGTTTTTACTGAACCGACAACAGTATGCCGTCACTCGTTTTAGCCTTGATAAAGAAGAATATTTTTGCAGAAGATCAAAATCATTGGGTTCTTTCATTGTTTGAGTCACTAGACTTGTTATTCTTTTTTCTTCCCGTTTGAGTTCTATTTCATTATCTTCAGTACATGTGGGTTCGTGAGAAATGCATTCAATTTTATTAAGAAATGGTGGTCCGTTCTACCATAGATCATGGTTTCAAAGTTCGCTTGGACTTATACCGCGAGAGGCGCAATCTGCTGGGTTTTCCAAACTTGGTACATAATGCCAGATTGCATTTGGCACGAATTCGTTAATTTGTGCAACACGATTGGCTACGAATGTTTTCCACCTATTAGCAGGCGAATCTAACCACACGAGAACGATTGTGGAATCACACCAGCAGCACTCGAATGAAAGGCTTGTGCCAGAAATTAACACTGACATCAATTTGGCTAACAAATGAGCTCCGCATAATTCCAATCTAGGTAACGTTAATTTTTTTAATGGAGCTACCCTTGATTTAGATGAGAATAAAATTTACCCTTACATTTCCGTAACTGTCTATTGTTCGCAAATAGATTACGGCAACGTACGCTTTTTCGGACGCATCTGAGAATCCATGTAGTTCATATTTCACTGCGCCATCGATTGAAACATATCGCGGAATTTGTACAAGTTCTAACTCGTGTAAATTGCTTTTGAAGTTGTTCCAAACAGTTTTTAAAGGTGATGGTAAAGGTTCATCCCAATCTAACTTTTCTTTCCATAACATTTGAATCAGAATTTTGCCAACTATCGTTACTGGTGTAAGCCATCCCAAAGGATCGAATAATTGTGATAGCATTGATAAAACAGTTCGTTTAGAATTGTATGCATATTTGCCATTAATTGACACCTTAAACAAAAATACATCTTTCCTAGGGTCCCACTGTATGCCTAATGTTTTAATTGTATTGTCGGATTGAACCTGATATTGATTTAGGTCTAACAAATCATCGCTCAAATTTCGTAACAATTGTGGTTCATTCGAAGACCACTTTCTTAGTTCAAAACCACCCCTCTTTAATAATGCATTAATTTCTACCTGTAATTGAATAGCATGCTCAATGGTGTCTGCGCCTGAAAGCAGATCGTCTACATAAAAATCCTTGTTAACCACCGTTGCTGCTAACTGAAAATCATGCCCTTCGTCGTGCACTAATTGTTGAAGGCATTTGGTGGCTAGGAACGGTGCAGATGCAGTTCCGTACGTTACTGTAAGCAGCCGGTAGGTACTGATTGGTTCCGAGGGAGAATTTCTCCAAAGTATTCGCTGAAAGTTTGTATTGTTAGAAGAAACTTTTACCTGCCTGTACATTTTTACAATGTCTGCCTTAAGGGCGATTTTCCTTTCCCTGAATCTCAATATGAGATTAAAAGGATCATCCTGAATGGTTGTTCCAATTAACAAATTATCATTTAATGAGATATCGTTCGTAGTTTTTGCAGACGCGTCAAATACCACGCGGAATTTAAGATCAGATTCATTTTTTATGCAATGATGAGGTATGTAATACGTAGATTCGACGGTAGCATTTAACTCGTTTTCAGGAACTATCTCCATGTGACCTAATGTTTAGTAATCACTCACAAATTTAGAATAACTCTGCATTAAGATTGGATGCCGTGCAATTTTACGTTCAATTTGTTGCAAGCGTTTAATTGCCATTTCCCTTGACTCCCCAAGAGGTTTAGTGGTTTGCTTAAATGGTAGGTTTACAATGTAACGGCCAGAATTATCTCTGGAATGTGTGATCTGAAAATGTTTATCGCATTGGATTTCATTTCTTCTTTAGTCCACTTACTAGCATTAGGAATTTCTTCAACTTGCCAGAATTTCTGCAAGGAAGAGTCGATATCAGAACTACTATGATGTACATGAACAACACGTTGCTTCGATTTACAAGGTGTGGCTTTCCCAAAGATAACCCACCCAAAAATTGTTTCATGTGCTGCAATTGACTCGTGAGGTGCTTTGATACAATTGCCGACAAAAATATCTGAACAACAATCCGCACCAAGAAGTATATCTATGCTACCCGATAAGTGATAATTCGGATCAGCTAATTTTACTGAATTAAAACAATCCAATGTATTTGTATCCACAGAACTTTGCGGTAGTTCACCTGTAACCTTTTTTAAAATATGTAATTCGCATTGTACTGATTTTTTGCTGTAGCATGAAACTAAACTTACAATTACACTGCCGTTAGTAGTTGCCGTTTCTTTTCCGGACACACCAGAAATGCGTAATTTAACAGATTTTCTATTCAATTTCAATTTTTGAGCACAATTTTCGCTTATAAATGAAGACTGTGATGCACTGTCAATTAAAACCCGACAATTTTGATAATTACCGCTAGCATCGATAACATTGACTATGGCCGTGGGTATAAGAATTTGACTATTTTCACGTTGAGCGCAATTTGTTGATATCACCGGATCAACTTCTGGTTCCGATCTACCGTTGACCATTATGTTTGGATTTTTTTTGATGTGTAATAGCGTATTATGTCTTAAATTGCATATTTTACATCCACTACTAGTACAGGCTGACGCGCGATGACCCATTCGTAAACAATTGCTACATAATTTATTCTTCGCAATAAAATCTTTTTTGTTGTTAAATGAAAGTTTAATAAAATCATCACATTTATATATAGGACTAGCTGGAGTACCCGGCGATGCCCGGGATTTTAAGAATGTTTGTTGTAACCAAAATCAATTTAAAAATTAACACAGTATAAATAACATAAAAAATATATGTGAAATGTTATACACGTCTCATAATTTCAGCCTTTCATCATTGTAATACTAAAATCTGAAAAGTAAAAATGTCAAATTCTCTAATGTTTGTTAACCAAAATTAATTTAAAACTAAGCACAGTATAAATAACAGAAAAAAAACCTTGTGAAATCTATAAATATATAAATTTATAATAAACTCCTCAGAATTCAGCTAGAATATTATTATTAGCCTTTCATCATTGGGGTAAAAAAATGAAGCTGCAATTACAGGTTCAGAAGAAATTTCCAATAGAACAATGATATGACTGCAGCGTTGCCTCTTAAAAAATGAAGTGTTTGATTGAGGGCTGCAAACCATTCAACTCCTCTCCACATTTAACTCCTATAAACATCCTCTACATATTAAATTCCTTTTCTCTCCATAATAAACTCCTCAGAATTTTGGTATTTTTAGCCTTTCATCATAGTACCACTAAAAACTGAAACATCCTCTCCAGAAATATAAATTTATTAATTTCAATAATTAAACACACACAAATGTATAAATTACGCAAAAGTTTTTTAACCAACATTTGAATAATTCGTAAATGAAAAAGCATATGAAAATAAAGATAAGAACTTTCGGAATCGAAATTAATTACCCTTAATTTTTAATTAATAAAAAACCAACATAATATGAATAAAAACGATAGTTGTTTAAAACCATATGAAAATAAAGCTATTATAAAGATAATAATAAAAAATGCATAAGAAAATAATGCTCGCGCATGAAGTTAACGTTACGATATAAAGATAGTAATAATAATATAAATCGCGTGCATAAAATATTTAGCTTTTCAAGCGAAATAAATTAATTTTTAGAAAAAAACTACTTTTAATCGAGAAATTAAATACATTGCACAAAATTTTGATTTTACCAACTTTCCACCCTACAATTTACACCCTACTTCTTTTAAATAGGGTGTAAATATAAAGTTTTAACAGCCAATTGAATGCCAGTTAAAAACGATTGTTGTTTAAAATCATATGAAAATTACGCTTATTATAAAGACAATAAAGAAAAGCATAGGAAAATAATGTGTGCGCATGAAGTTAACGTTACGATATAAAGATAGTAATAAAAATCTATATATATATAACAGTTCCGTAACTGACTAACTGACTGATTGACTGACTGACATACAAAGTACAGACCAAACCGCTGAACCTAAAGGACTGAAATTTTGCATGGCGATTCTTCTTATAATGTAGGGGTGCACTAAGAAAGATTTTTGAAAAAATTTTCTTAGATTTTTTTAAATTAAATTTTTAATCTGTTTTTGTAACTTTTTTCAAGTTTGCATTTGAAATAATAATTTGAGGGTTGTAAAATTTATATCACGAAAAAGATCATAAAAATTCCTTTAAAATGAAATTCTTTTCGAATCTTTACCTCCATTTTCTAATTTTTGGTGAATTTTTAAAGATTAATTTTTACAATTTAATTTATTAAACGCTGATCATGTGATTTCTTTATCTGGTACTTTAAATAAATTTATCGTCACGTAACAACGAAATAGACAAAAAAAAAAAAATTTTTTTCTTGCTAATGCGGCAAACGATTGGACATTATCCAAAAAATATTAAAATACAGTAAAATATATGTTCTTCAAACTGTACTATATTCTTTAGTATGTCCTATTAGTTTTAATTTCAATATTTTCTTCTACATTATTTTGTCTATAAAAATATCCCTTACGATTTAAAAAAAAAAATATTTTTTTGCCTTATGGTTGGAATACTAAAAGTTTAAAATAGTGGCGCCATCTACTGAACGCCTATGAATCGAGAGTAGCATCTTTCAAAAGTTATTTATTAATTAAAAATATTGGAAAGTTCTTGTGGATCTGTAAATATACATGTGGTAACAGTTTTAAAATTTATAAATTATCAACTTACACAGGTGATAATTTATCCGGCGTTGCTCGGGATTTTAAGAATGTTTATTAACCAAAATCAATTTATAAATTAAACACAGTATAAATAACATAGAATAAAAAGCATGTGAAATGTTATACGCATGAATAAAAAGAAAACCCAACATAAAAAAACCATAAATTTACAATAATTTCTTCAGAATTCAGCTAGATTTAGCGTTTCGTCATTGGAGCAAAAAAACCCTGAAAAGTAAAGCATAAAATATATACATTTATAATAAACCACTAAAAGCTGAAAAGGAAAAATGTCAAATTGTCTTTAGGAAAGTAAAGAATTTTGAAAAGTAAAGCTGAAAAGTAAAAATGTCAAATTGTCGAATGTTTGTTAACCAAAATCAATTTTAAAACTAAATACAGTATAAATAACATAGAAAAGATTTAGCCTTTATCATTGGACAAAAAATCCTGAAAAGTAAAACATAAAATATATAAATTTATAATAAGCCTACCAAAATCCATTAAAAAACTAAATACAGTATAAATAACATAGAAAAATAGTATACGAAATGTTATACACATTAATAATATGAAATATAAAATAAAATAAAAATAATAACTTTTAAAAATATTAAAATAAAATAAAAATAATTTAAAAAAAATAATAAATAAAAATAATAATAATAATAATTTAAAAAATAATAAAATAAAAGCTGAAATAAAAAAGCCTCCATAAAAAAGCTGAAAATACAGGTTTAGCAAAATTTGTACGATCTGTATTCGAACCCGCGACGTGTAGCGTATTAAATGAACGCCTTTACTGAATGCGCCAGAATGACATGCTGCTTTATTGAGTAAATAGGAAAATATTCGACTAAGATTTCTGGAAAGTTGCTATGGGTTGGTGAATATACATGTATTTATGGAGTGAGAGGAGTTTTAAGTCAGAAATAAGTTAGCAGGATAGAAGCTTAGTCTTTAACTCTTCAATAGACACAAAGACATAGGCGAGGGGGGTTGCAGTAGCGATTAAAAAAGATCTCGTGACACTTAGCGTGGTTGATTCGAATTTTCCATCGCGTGTGATAGTGTCAATATGCCGTTGGATCCGATTTATTTTAGAGTATAAAATCTGACTTGAAAGAGTATTATTTTCATTTATTATTCTGGTTTAATATATAACTTGAAACTTTTTGATTTTATTTATTTTTATCTTTTCGCTCGCTGTTCTCCAGCTAACCCTAACGTGGACGCCATATTCAGAGGGGTGATTCCACAAAGTGTAACAGCTTACATTTAGTTTCAAAATTGTTAGTTTTTATTAATTAAAAATCAACGGTAATTAATTTCGATTTTTGAAGTTCTTCAGACCCTCGGCTGTTTTTAAAGACGCCTGTATGTAAAATTTGCCGATCGTTGCTCCTAAACTGTGGATTTCTATACAATTACAGAGATACAAACATTCATTTTTATATATTAGATGTTGCCCTTTACAGCAAAAACATGCATGAGAAAAAGTTAAATGCGCTGACACGTTGTTATTTTTACTGAAAGATTTACTTTTGTTTTCATTAAACGAAACTCGTTTGTTTACATTAATCGACACCAACGCGGAAGCGCGTTGTTCGAGAAAAACTTTGAATTCATCAAATGTTCGTAATGAACGATCTTTATGTGACAGATGCCACTCCTTTAAAGTCTCAGAGTCTAGTTTCTTCTGCAAGAAATATACCAGAATAGTATCCCACTGTTGAATTGGCTGATTCAATACTTCTAAAATGTCTAAGCATTGATTCGTAACGTCTAACATTCTACGCAAACCTTGTGCATTTTCGGTTTGTAATGCTGGCTGCGAAAACAATTTATCTAGTGTCGAATAGATTATTTCACCAACATTTTCGAAACGTTCACATATCAATTTCCACGCTTTAGTATAGTTAGCATCCGAAATTTTAATATTCTGAATTATTGTCGATGCTTCCCCTTTTAACGATAATTTTAAGTATTGCAATTTTTGAACATTACTTAGGGAAGAATTATCATGAACGGTTGACACAAATATATCGCGAAAAGAAATCCAATCTGTAAAATTACCTGCAAATGAGGGCAAATCTAATCGCGGCAATTTAATATTACAATGTACATTATTTCTACTACTACTTTCGATTTCAACCGATTTATTTTCTTCTTTAAACATATGCGCTGTTTATTTTTAACGTATCTATTTTTTCCGCGATTGTATTAAACTCATTTTCGTTCTCTTGAATGCATTTCTCCTTACATGTGCACATAATTTCATCATCTATAGTTAACAGTTCTGTCCACAACTCGTTGGCTTGTGTGGCATACACTTGAACCGTGATGTTATCGTAAGTTGTTAATTTTTCAACACTACTAGTAAGTCGGGTACACTTACCCTTGATTGCTGTTCTTTTTCGTATGAGTATATCCATTTCGATTCGATGATTAGACTGAAGATTAGTATCCCGGGTGAAGAGGCACCATGGAAACATGAGACGAGATTGAAGACATGATTATGCAATGCCTTTTTAAACAATTTATTGTAGTAGTTGGGGAGATGCTTCTCCGTCCAACGCTGATGAGCGACTAACTGACAACATGTAGCGACGCACCACTGAGCAAACACACAAACAAACAAGAAAGCGAGTTAATAAAAACATGGTAAAAACCTGTACCAAATCATAAGACTTCAGTGTCGCATTTTGTCCCATACATCAGTGTCAGGCATGTAATATTCAAGTTGCTGATAAGGTTAACTTTTCAATACGAAAGAGATGGAAAGGATGAAATGGAATGTTCTGTTGTAGACAACGAGGATCTGGGAGTTCGACGGCCGCAATTCCATAAATTGTTCCGCAAGTAGTGAATGCTGTTGACGGTCGAAGTAGTGATGGCAAAAGTGAAGAGGGGAATTTGGTGATGAATCAACTGTATCTGAAACAGTTCTTGACGTCCAGCGACAACTTTTAACCACATTTCAAGCTGATAAATGATATATTTTAAAAGCGTAAGCAAATAAGAGGGAACTGTGGAGAGGAAACAGTTGCGTCAAATGAGAGACAATCGTCTGTATGACAAATTTCTTTAAATTATTCACTATAATTTTCCTCACAAACGCATTGGAGTGTCCTAATTTACCCCCTTAGGATTGGAATTTCAAAAAATCCTTTCTTATCGGCTATCCATGTCATTATAGGAATGCACTGTTAAAATTTCAGGCTTTAGATTCCGCGGTTTAGTCTGTGTGAGGTCTGTCAGTCAGTCACTGAACTGTTTTATATATAGGTTTAATTTAACATCCATAAAACATACTAATTTTAATTAAATTCTTAAACAACTTCCACCTCAATTAGTCTAGTGGTTAAATTTTATCTTTTACTGAATTTTAATATTTTTTTGTCGATTTATTTCGTTGTTATGCACGTGACGCAAAATTAATTTAAAGTATCACAAAAAGAAGAGAAATCAAGTGATCAGCATTTAATAAATTAAATTCTAAAAATTCACCAAAAATCAGAAAATGGAAGTAAAGATTCGAAAAAGATTTCATTTTAAAGGGATTTTTATGATCTTTCTCGTGATATAAATTTTATAACCCTCAAATTATTATTTTAAATGCAAACTTTAAAAAAGTTACAAAAACAGTTTCAAAATTTAATTTAAAAAATCTAAGAAGAATTTTTCAAAAATCGTTCTTAGTGCATCTCTACACTATAAGATGAATGGCCATGCAATATTTCAGCCCTTTAGGTCCAGCAGTTTGGTTTGTGCATTATCTGTCAGTCAGTCACGGAACTGTTTTATATATTATATAGATAATAGAAAAAAACTCAGATTTTTGATAAAAATAGAATAAAACATTTAATAACATTTATTTAATTAAAAATTCAAAAATCCGGCTACGTCAGGCACTAAATTGTGTCCGAGACCATCCGCATGTCGATTTTGGTAGGATTCGGCCCCATAGTCTCGCTGTCAGCGAGGACAGCCGCGGAAGCCATCGAAATAAGCAACTTTTAGGGGCAAAATCATTAAAACATTAATTAAAAAACTCCGGGGTCCAATTTTCAAAAAATAATATGCCTATATTTTAATCTAAACTAACAACTATATCTATACAAAATTTCAGCTCAAATGAAGCAATACGTTTTCACTTATAAAGGGACAAACATAGGCCTATTCGAAATAATCAATAAATTTCACAGAGTCAATGAAACACACTGATTTTTAAATAGAGTTCAATAATTCAAGTTCAATTTACGCAAATTCAGCATAAAATTGTACATAAATTCAAAAACATAAAGTCCATAAGTTAAATAAATTTCTGTAATATTATACCAATAAATTTCCAGTTGATAGCCAATAAATTGTAAATCTTCTTTTTATCTTAAATGTCCAATAAAAAGCGTAAGTTCAAATGTAATTTTCTTCAATAAACCCTTCAATGTTGCCAATTTCAAAAATCCTCTTTGTATTTATCAGTACCTCCTCCACTTGAATCTTTAAAATATTAAATTTTTTACTGATAATAAATGAAAATGTAGTTTGATGTGTTGCTATAGTTACTTGACTATGGTTGACAAACAAAATTCAAATGTTAAATATTTTACTGATAATAAATGAAAATATCATTTGATGTGTTGCTATGGTTACTTGACTATGGTTGACAAAGGAAAAGTTGTAAAGGTGAAGCATCAGCTCAACATTTAGGCTCCTAACTTTCTTTCTACTGATCAGACATACATAATATATAGCCTATGTCCATCTGGAAAAATGTACCTTTTAAATAGTGAAAGAATTTTTCAAATACGTTCAGTGGTTCCGAAGATTACCCTCCACATACAAAATGCCCTCTCTCTCTTTATATATTAGTATAGATAATTAGAAAAAAAAAGTTATATATGTATATTCATCAAAATAGAATATATTTGATATCAAAACATATGAAGGAAAAAATAAATAAATTAATAAAGAAATAAATAAAAATAAATAAAAAAAGAAATATGTATTAACAATTTGAAATAAAAGGTAATAAGACACAAGAAACTTTAAAATTATCCCCCTGTAATATTACCATAAGCATATTGTATGTAAACATTGCATATGTAATTCCTCTACAGTTGCAACCAATTATTCGTCTACCCCATGCATCTTTTTGTATATGTTGGTACAGCACATATTAATTGTTATGAATGATTATCTTTCAAAACTCTTGATCTGTCTGTCACGAATGTTTATCCTGTAAAATTCTGTAAACTTCTCATGAGCACATTTACGTAATACAATCTATATGTACGACTGGAGTTAAAGCTGTATAGCATAGGCACTCCTAAAAGAGTCCATTATTGGAAATCGGTTCCACCCCCCCCCCCCTCCCCACCTCCAGCTCCAGTGTGGGAAAGATATTGGATAGCTAGTAGACTTTTGGGTTCACGTTAGTTTTAGTTTTCTTTTGTCTGTTTGTTCTTGTTTTTATTTTTATATAGTCTTGTAACCCGCCACTGAAAGAAAAAATTTTGCACAATAACGTTAGTTTTTATTTGGACTTCGTGGCGAATAATAAGAAAATTATTTTCACAAAGTTCAATTTATTATTTTTGACTTTATTAATTTTTAGCACTAAGATGATATAGTTTTCAGTTTGACAGATTTGCATTTCTGCCCTTTTCAATTTCGCTAAAATTTCCAATGCCTTGGCGAAGTTGAATAGAGGAAGAAAAATAATTAATTTAATCAATAACACCTTGATGTATATTTAAAATCTCTAACTGATTTTTTTATTGCTTGTATTTTTCAAAAATTATTTTTAAACTCATCGTTACAATGTTTCTTTATTAAATCTGTCTGCCATTGCCATAGGAGAATCTCTCCTTATGAACAAACGATTGGACAAGAGCATATTCTCAATTTCTGCAGTTACCTGAAAGACGGATGTGTCACCTGCATCCCAAGCTGTTCGCATGAATATACTTTTGATAATCATCTTGTTCCAAAGCGAAATAGGCGAAGAGCGTATATAGAAATCGACTTACTGATTCTTACCTTAATGACGTATTGAGAGTAGCATGTAGCAAGTATAAACCTGATATTTGTCTAAAATAGTCAAAAGTTTGTCTCAACATAAAAAATCACACTCATTTTAAATAAACTTTTGAATACATTAAATTTTAAGTTTAATTTTCCCATTATTATATCATGAGGTACAGTAAAACCTCGTTTATCTAGCCCTCGTTGATCCGGATCTCCGCATAATCCGAATCAAATTTGTAGACATATTTAAATTTAATGTTCACATTAGATAATAATTTTTAACTATGATAGCAAGAACGTAACTACAAGTACGCCAAATATCCGCTTTTTAGTTTGATTCAACGTATAGTTCCTGTATAGATTGTACAATAAATTATGGTAATAAAATGCTTTTTGTTGAGTTTAAGAAAGCTTTACTAGACTTACCAATTCTTTGTTAAGAAATGATGTGAAAAGTTATTTTTATATTTTTGTAAACAATACTATGTAATTTTGTTACAAAACATAGTTTTTTTATCGCAATAAACGTTCCGCAATAAGTCTGCTTTGTTAAGGATTTTGTTTTGTTTATTACCCATATTACCCGGATTTTCGATTTTCCGGATTGCCTATGGTCCCAGTTAGTTAGGATAAAAACGAGGTTTTAATGTATAGTGTACTACGCTGTGGCCCGCGTAACAAAACAAACATATGCATGTGGCCCGAGAGAACAAAAGGTTCAGTATGGTTGGGTTACTGCAATGAGAACAATAATTCATATTGTCAGTGGAGGTATTAAGTGTTGCAGCCTTTTCTAACAGGGAAACAAAAATACATATTTCATTTTTTCAGAAATAACATTTTCCTTTGACAACACTTCAACAGCAATGAGAACAATAATTCATATTGCTTGTGGAAGTACAATATGCTTTCAACCAATCATTGAATCTTCTCCTCTCTTCCCACAAGGCAAGTTATACGACGCTTGACTGTTACGTATACGAAGGATCTTGAGCAATCAGTGGTCTCATTTGGTCGGCTCTCCGCAGGCCTATCAAAAACTGAGAGATCGAAATATGGTAAGGCTGCTGTGTGCTAACCCTATTGGATTCGCCAACCTCAATGTTAACCGATGAAGAAAATTTGTCTACTATTTACAGTTACATAAATGCTGATAATCCAATAAAACTGGCATTTCCAGATAGCCTGAACTTTTCTGAAACTTTCAACAGGATTCAATCTATAAATTTCGTCCTCCAAAGGAATTTAAGAATGTTTAAAACATAGTATACGAGATCCCCCCCCCCCGAATAATTTAAATTTTAAAATATTACACTGCGGCCATTAAATTGCAACACCATAAAGGAGGGATGATACAAACGTTAAATTTGCATGAAAGGAAGATGTTCGGATATGCAAATGATTAGCATTTAAGCGCAATCGAACGACGCAGGAGGGAGAAACGGCATCTCAAATCCTGTATAAACGGAAAGTTATGCAGCGGGTTTCTCCTTCGGAAATCGCATTTGAATGTTGGTTGTTTGTGAGAGGATCGTGTTGTGCCTCGAAAAAGGAGAAACGGCTACCAGCACATGTCGGAATTCGATAGCGGCAGGACGTGGGCTATCGAGAGTGCGGTTTATCATTCCGCGATATTTCTACTCGCATTGGTCGGAATCCAACGACTGCCATGCTAATATGGAATCGATGGGTTCAGGAGGGTCACATTGAACGCCATGCAGAATCTCAACGGCCTCCCGCCACTAACGCCCGAGAGGACAGACATGTTGTCAGGTCGGTCTTGCAGGATCGCACAGCCACATCACGAACCTTGAGTCAGAAAATGGACTAGTTTGCAGCACAAGTATCCGCACGGACAGTGCGACGACGTCTGGAGCAGCACGGACTGTCTGCACGGTGACCATTATCGCTGCTTCCCTTGAGACTGCAATATAGAGACGCGTGGAGACAGTGGTGCTCCCAAGGACAAAACTGGATACAGGAGTGGCACCACGTCATCTTTTCAGACGAGTCCCAGTTCTTCGTGCAGTACCATGGACGTATCCGTGTCTGGAGGCACCGAGGAGAACGCATGTGGCCTGCTTGCATGCAATATCGTCATACGGGCCCTTCACCTCGTGTGACGGTATGGGCAGCCATTGGGTACATGGCACGAACACCTCTTGTTCGCGTCGTCGGTAATCTGAACAGCCAGCGTTACATTTCTCATATCTTAAGGCTTGTGGCTGTGCCCTATCGTCGAGGCCTCGGAGACGTTCTCTTTCAACAAGATAACGCAAGACCGCATATCCTGACCTACCTCGACACAGAGAGTATTCGACTGTTACCCTGGCCAGCACGTTCTTCAGAACTCTCACGCATTGAAAAAATCTGGTGATGGAATGCTGAGAGACTCCCCCCCCCCGCTCTCCAGCCACTACGATTGATGAAGTATGGCATAGACTTGAAGCAGCATGGAATGACTTGCCTTTATCTGTCATCCAAGTCCAGTTCGACTCGATGTCTTATCGGGTTAGAGCCGTTTTAGCTGCCAGAGGCGGCAGCTGTGTGTACTAATTTCGGATCCTGTATACTCCTAAATTGCCTACAAATTTAATAATGTTCGCTTCCTACTATGCTGTATACGTACAATGAGTAAAGTTGCTAAAGTTTTTAAGTATTTGCTTTCCTGCCTGGTGTTGCAATTTTAATGGCCAGCAGTTTATTTGCATTTTTTTTTAAACGAAAAATGTCACAAGGTGTAAAATTTCTTTCTCTATTATGGAGTACAATTAAAAAAATTTAAATCCAAGTCGGTAATCCTTGGACACATTATCTCCATGGGTTGCTGAGAGTTAACATTGAGGTGAGCGAATCCAACAGGGTTAATACACAGCAGCTTTAAAGATGCATTTTGACTTATTTTCAAGGTTTGTCGAAAACCGTCCTTTAGCTCTCGGGTAATCTGATGGACGTCGACCCGGCATGAAGAGGCCAAAAGCGAGTTAAACGTGAATAACTGAATAACGCATAAATGTGTCATCGGTTAACACAAGAACCCATTTTATCCCTTTAGTGATTTTATGATTTTCAAAATTTTCTCGTACACATTTATTGCACCGATGGTAGGGGTTATAATGTTAGTAATAATAAAAACAATAGCCTCTTAACGAAAAATATGAAAAAAGTGTCGATATGTTTATTACTAATCAACAAGTACAACAAATAATTGATGAATTTTTTTCACGAAATATACCTGAATACCGGAAACATTCATAAAAGCGAAAAGAAATTAAAACAATAAGTATCAGCTTTCTGCATTCCAAATAAACCCTTATTACTCGACTCTTTTCTAAAGAGTGTAGATAGCTTTACATCTTCAGAATTTAAAATCATGTAAAAATACAATAGAGCTGAAATATTTGTACGTAAAATTATACGAATGTGGAGTAAACTGAATTTTAAAGTGTCCTGAAAGAACGTGCTAAATTATTTCACTTTACTGAATCATATCTTCAATAAACTGAATAAAATAAAATGCCTAAGTCAATTATATGGCTTTAGATTAGGTTTACCTTTACATGTATTTCATTACTCCTTTTAGTTTTAAAAAGGAGTGTTTTGACTGTCTTCCACCTTAATAAAGGGTTGTAAGGAAGCGAGATTACCACTTGTTGCGTTGGGATTAGCGGATAGATTACTACTAGATAATGTTTTGTATGGTGTATTCGATATTAATGCACAAAACCCAGGAATTTTTTCCTGAGTTCTATCTGATTTAGAATACGCTTTTGACAAATCTTGATCCGAGTTACCACTTTTGTTAGTTTGGTCTGCTGGACAAATAATATTAGCTAAAACTTGAGGCCCAGCATTAGCATTTTCAAGTACAGTATCAGAACAGACAAATGGATTATTTCCTAGATTTGCCCGATTTTTATGAATTGAGTTCATTTTATCTTGATTTGGTGCAGCGGAGCTGGAAGTTTCATTTTCCATTTTCCTGGCTGTTCTAAAGAAATTATTTTGCATGTTATTTCCACTTTTGCCTGCTTCATGATTACTTTCATTTTTTTCATTAATAGGAAAAATATCTTGTTCGTTTACTTCCCTTTTTACAACTGACCTGGAAAACTGAGGTTGTTGTACATTTACAGAAATCTCCTGGTTTATTCTTTGTATCTGATGATCTTGCAAATCAGCAGAGTCAATATTACCAGGGTATTCATTTGTCATTTGAATCGGTGCCTTAAAGAAACTGGAGTTTATGGGTACTGCTTGTTTATCTTCAGTAATGTTTTCTGTCCGATTCTCTTTTTGGACGACTGTAACAAAATCAGGTGATGTTTTATTCATATCAGATAAATGTTTATTACTGTAAGTTACTGATAAATTATTTTCGAGACTACTGTAAACTGGTCGGTCTACTACTTTTGTAACAGGTCTGTTATAAATATCCTGGATATCATTATTAGCCAAAGAATGTTTCTCTGTTGTAGAGCTCCAAAAATGTTGTCTTGTTGATTCGGATGCATGGAGAGTGGGTAATCGATAAAATTTTGGATTGATAGCCGAAGCATAATCATCATCTTCTGCATATAAAGCATTGAATTTGCGTTTGTTAGATTCGGGCGATAATGCAGAGCTTGATACATTCTCAGACTGGGTTTCAGTTTTGTTGCTAAAAAAATCATCTAAATGTGAAACGTTTTGGTTTATGATGCTGCTACTAGAATCGCACTGATAAGGTTTTGTTGAAACTCGTTCAGTAGAGGAAGGAATTTCTGTTGTTTCATCTCTCGAAGAATGGTTATCACAACTGTTTTGATAGTGCTGGCTACTTAAGTACCTGCCATCTCCACCTATAGGTGTATACATGGGAGAGCTTGACGCTTCTTGAGGTTTAATTACTGGTCTACTGAGTGGATTTTGATGAATCGCATGTTCATTTCTGTTAATGTCGGAACTTAAAATTCGCCTGTTTCGAAGAGCCATTTCATCTTCCACTCTTAAACTACGTTCGAATGAGCACTGATTGTGTTCCTTTTTTTCACCAGATCTTCCGAGGCATGAATACGGTACTGAATTGTCTGTTGCTAATTCGCTTTGACCTCTTCGAGAGAAATCTAAACCTTCATTCAAATGTGGATGATAACCAGGGTTAAGATTCATTTTCGGGTGTGTAACAGGTCTATCAAAATAACCGAAAGGGGCCCCATAAAAATCAGGGGTATGATAAGATGTTGGGTATGTATAGGGCTTTAAATCTTCGTAAAAATACTCCCTATTCGGATAATATGCAGAGTTCATCATTGGCGGATTCCAGTACGGATTAAGCGGTGGTCCATAGTTTCTTGGTACTGGACTGGTGCAAGGTCGCGAACCGCAACAATATGAGCTTATTGGTCCTGTAAAATGGACAGGTGGGTTGCAGAAAGGAGATGTTGCAGCGCATGAGCATGGAAGATGGTTTGGAAAATGGGGAATTACACCTTCATTCTCTCGCTTTTCATATGAAGGGGCGCAGTTCCCTTTGGATCCTAAAAAATAAATAAATGATATATATTTGTAGATAAACAGCTAGGTCCTTGATATGACTCTTAATATTAAACTGTTGAAAATAAATTCAGCCTCTTATTTTGGTAATTAAAATCGTTGTGTTTAGTAGCCCACCGTATTCATTTTCAGAAATTTATCTAAGCGTAAACTAATTCAATTTCTATGTTTGTTCAGATATTTTATATTTAAAAGAAAAAATTTCTCCCCTGTCTATATCTGCATATGTACATATCTCTCCCTTTCTCTTCACCACGAAACACACTCGCTTTATTTCTAGAATTCAAAAGTATCATTCATACATTTGGACTTTTAAAAGGAAAACTAAGCTGTAGCAGGATTCAGCGAACATATGATAATTTCAGCTAAAATTTCTGAGAAATATTAGAGGTTTAATATGCAAAGTAAGTTTTAAAAAGCGCAAGATGTAAAACCTATGCATAGCTTATAAAAATCAGTCTCTTTTGCTTCTGATTTAAAATGGTTAAATTATTAATATGAATTTAACCTACATCCGTTTTAGATTAAATAACAAACACAGTGTCGAAAATTATGCATACTTTTCAGTTTAGTGATGACGCAATAGTGAAGTAATCGCTTTGCACTATTCAAAGCATGTTCAGAACAACTTTAATCGATTTGAATAAAATATTTTCTTTTACAGCATGTAACATGTACATCAATAACTAAACACGTTCTAATAAAATATTATCAGCATTGATTTAATCTGAATATAAAATAATTTTTTTTCAAATGTTGATAACCTTTCCCATTAAAAGATGATTTTGATCAAAAAGCAAATTCTTAAGAATTAAATATTTGTTCCCTTCTCTGTTGTGAATCTTTTCTGTTCTTAATTTATACAATGGAAACTAAAAGTTTTACTTCATTCTTTGTTCCTCTAAAAATAATACTGAAATTTCACCTAGTCTGTTTTGATAACAACATCCGCATCTTTCCGCTGTGGTCAGCCATCTACAGTTTTTTTCAGTCCAATCTTGATCCAACCTCGCAGGAATATCACCCGATTCTTGCTCATATTGAGACTCAGTGGAGTACCCCCTTCGAGGTCGAAGATCCAAGTCCGAGTCTTCCTCGGGATTGATTTCAGGACTTTGTTGAGCAAAATATTCGGGATTGTTTGGAACATACTCGGGACTCGATTTTGGATCATGATTCGTATGAGATATCCACTCTAATTGAAAATTTAAGATGGTGAGATTTTTAAAATCGTTTATGAAAAATTAGAGATAAGTTTCCTTAATGATCTAATTATTATAAATTCTTCGGGGAATTGACTGATGTGATATTTTCCCATTTGATCTTCTTTGTGAATCTAAAAATGAGTATTTTTCCTTGCCTTTGGAGTTTATTTCGGATGCTTGTCCAAGAAAAATAGCTTCAACATCACTAATGTGAAATTGTAGTGAAAGGTGTTTCCCATCAGAATCAATTTCTTTTGAGGGATTCTTTTCTTTAATTAACATAGAATGTTCTGTATTTGCATCTTTGCTTCAGTAAAATTTACTTCTTTAATTTACTCCTCAAATAAAATAACTTAGTTCTTTAGGTATATAAATTTTAAATTGAATATCAATATTTATTGGAACGTTATATCTAAAGGTATGTCAATACTTTGCGCTTTGATAATGAAGTCAGTAAATAGCTCTAATTCAAGACACTGAACTAAATTTTGTTAAAAATCTTTAACGTAGGATTACATTCCTCGATAACGGTCCTTCGGAGAGAAAAATATTGTCCTGCGTCGCGAGTTATAATTTTGGCAGCGCGCAAAACCCAGTAGAAGTAAACAGTTAAACAGAAAAGTACCAAAATGCGTGAGGAAAAAAAAAGAGGTAAGCAAACGATAAGTAATCCTACGTTAATAACCCGCGGTAGTTTCGTTAGAGGAGACTTGAACTTTTTTTTTCACTTTGACTGCAGACTTCTAACAATATTTTTTCTGAATAGAACTTGGTAGAAGTTAATTGCATGTACATTCTCATCATCCTAATAAGCCCCACGTTTCTAACGTTTTATTTCTTCAGATAAAATAAACAGACATCCGAAAATATTATGAGTTAAATTTTACAAAAACCAGAAAACAATTTTCTCCACCTGACGAGAAACATAAACCTCACAAAACTAAGAAATTTAATTCATTTCTCACACCTATTTATAATCTATGTAATGTTACTTAAGCTTCATCGCAAAGAATACCAAGGAGTATGAAACCAAAAATAAAATAAGGATGAAAATAGTAACTAACATTTATTGTACTGACGAGATGTTTGTTTTCGGAGCTGTTTATATAGTTTATTTAATAACTCTAAATTATCTTAACGTAAATTAATCTCTGGATCTATGTCACCAATTTAGAAATGTAAATTGTTCTTTATTGTATGTCTCACTGACTGCAAAAATCCCACAAGTATTTTTGAGGATATAGTACCATAATCCTAGGTACATCGAACAGTCAAAGCAGTTATTGTTTTTACGAGTGATATAAAAATGTAAGTTCAAGTGACATTAAAATTTTTGGTTCCTAAATATCTACTTAATTCCCACCCCCAGCGCCCTGCTCTCAGTTCTAGGATTATGTGATTTGAGGAATTATATCTTTGTTTTTTTCAGAGTCGAATTGGCAAGGCACTTAATGACCTTGTACACGAATAATTATTTATTTAAATAAACGCTTATATTATATTAAATTACTTTCCTTTTTTACTTCACATTCTTATTTTACAAAGAACCAGAATACAGAAATATCTTACCTTCTTCGTTTGAATTATCTTCAAGTTTTGTAAGCTGTAAGATGAAAAGGGAATAGCTTAAAAGAATTGTCATACGAAATTAAAGAATATATATGTATATATATATATATATATATATATATATATATATATATATAAGCTTCTTTTTTGTTTAAAATGCAAACTTTGATAACGGAAATTTGAAATAATTATTTCAAAAGCCAAAAACCAAAATTTGAAAAAAGAGAATTTTAAATAATTATTTAGTTTTTTAAAAATTGCAATATATTTTTAAAGTTATTAAACAGTTTGTAATCTTTAAGAAATAAAACCCTTTCATTTTAAATCAAAAAAGCAACACATCGGGTTGCAACTTAGCTAGTAAAAATATATAGTTCTTGCATTCACATCTTAAGATAGTATTAGGAGATGAGCTGATTTGCGTTCATCTTAAACTCATAGCAATGCTGACTTTGATTAATAACATAGTACACCTAATTCTGTTTTTGCACGAATTCAGAAAAATATTTCATTCTCATTTTAAGCGTGTCATTTTGACTTAACACTAGCGGTCCAATCCAATTTCTCAATTTTTTTTTTGGTCTAAATTTTAAGAAAAGAAAATTTTTTTGTGGCGTATTATTGTTCACGATAGTGTATCCAGTTCTCTTTTGATTCAAGAATTCAGTCCGCAAAAACATCATATTTTATTCTATCAAAAATGGAGGAAATGAAAAAAAAATTATCCTCTTCTAAATGCAGATTTAATAAAAGATCTGGAACTGGCCAGAATAATGGGGTAATAATTTTGTCAAACATGACCCTAATGAGGAACGCATTGGGAAGTTTCAACGTGAACTGAAGTTGTTGACAGCCTCTTACAGAAAATCATATAACGGCCTAACCAAAACACGAACACAACGGTTAATAACTGAATTCGTTCGTAAAACCGGTAAATCATCAGCACCAGAGGAGACTCGTGCTGATTTCGCTCACGAGATCACAGGAAGAATTTCATCAATAGAGGATGAAGATGACGTCCACAACATTCCTATAACTATTTATATATACTTCATTTTATATATACTTCATTATAGTGATAGCAGTGATATTCCAGTCGTACGCAAACGTATACGCCGTTTGCCAGAAAGTGAAAATGAACAAAAAAATTGTGTGTAAAACATTTTTTTTTTTGTTTGTTCATGATGATTTTTTTTTCATTTTCATTACATATTATTACATGTGTATTTTGTTAAAATAAAATAATAAGCTTAAAACGAATATGTTCATATGGTTTTTTTAAAATTTAAGACCCGTAACCAATCTTCTTTTCTTCCATAGATACAATGTCTTCTTTTACACGAATTTTTTTACACGTATTTTTGAGGAACGTATCTATCGTGTAAAAACAGAATTAGGTGAACCGAAACTTAGTAGCCAGATTAAGCTGAAGTCTGTTGCTGCTTTCATAAATTCTGTTTCATGTAAATATCTTCGACTCAGAAAAGTTAAATTTCATCCTTTTCGTGCACATTTTTTGTTTTACCCCTCATAATCAGAGAAAACGGATTTTTAATATTTTTTCGGTTTGTGCTACTTTAATACCTGCATTATACCCAATATCGTATTTGGAAAAAAAAAAGTTCAAATGAAGGATATTTTCTTGCCATTGGTACTCTAAATATTTTGGAACTATACAGGAAAAATGATCTATCTATAATATGGTATCACCCTGTTGTGTTAGAATTTCTAAATATGGTTCCCAAATATCAAATTTACAAATCCAGAGTTTGTATTTAGTTTTGAATTTTATAGAGAAACACTCTGAAAAGAAGTAAAAAAGAGAGTCGCATGATTTAATATTTTGTTGGGCTAACTTTAGCTCGATTAAAAGCAAGCATTTGTTACGGCATTGTTTCACTGAGCTTATAAAATGTATGAACGTTTGCTTTCATCCAAATATGCATCAGTTTTAACGTAAGATTACGTTCCTCAATAACGGTCCTTCGGAGAGAAAAAAATTGTCCTGCGTCGCGAGTTATAATTTGACAGCGCGCCAAACCCTGTAGCAGTAAGCAGTTAAACAGAAAAGTACCAAAATGCGTCCCCCCCCCCCAAAAAAAAAATAGAGGTAAGCAAACGATAAGTAATTCTACGTTAATGACCCGTGGTAGTTTCGATTCGTTATAGGAGACTACCTGAAATTTTTTTGATATCGTCGGTGCACAAGAAAAGTGACATATCTCAAAAATCCTTATTTTTCAGGAGAACGATTTAAAAATATTGTTTTGCATTTTGAAGTTATAAAACATTGCAATTTTTAGAATGTCATAACTTTTTATATTGTGATGGTTCATAATACTATGCCATTAAAAAAAAATTATTAACTTGACTAAGTTAAATAAACTACCCTTAACAACCTTTTTTTAATAATGCTTTTGAAATTCATTGATAAAATTGTTGAATAAATGAAATAAAACCAATTATACTTTTTGTTAGAACGAAATTTTATTAACTGGCTCATTATTGATATTTTTTGAAAATTTTGTCCCGATTGTCGATGCAAAATCTTTCAAGTCAAAAAAATTCTCATGATTTAATTCATGAGCAGTGTTGCCAACTTGGAGTTTTCCCCCTAAATTTGGGGGTAAGTTAGACGAAAAGGGGTGTTTTTAGGGGCATTTTGTGCGGGGAACATTTTTTAATATTTTGTACAATCTAGACGCGTTTTTTTTTGTTAGATTGTAAGTTCCATACATATGTCAAATGTAAATAAACCTCCATTTCATTATGTAAGAGTGTATTTTCTATTTATTTCAATTTATCTCTCAAACAGGATGCCTATTTGGAACCAGAATTTATTTTAGGAAGGTCTAGGGTGATCTCAAGTTGGTGTTAGGGAGAAACAGGGGGATTTCGATATGGCGCTAGGGGAAGGCGCTTCGTAGAGGTTGGCTGCACTGTTCATGAGCTTCATACGGTTTCCCTTTGGTTTTGGCCTTTCGGATTGAGGTCATGTAGTGGTACGGAACAAAAATCGGTCCCGATCTCATTTTTCCTGAAAGAAATGTTCGTAAAACCTTTATTTGTGTATGTGCAATTCAAAATGGGCCGTTTTTCTTTAAAACTGTGATATACACACTACAACTGGCTGTGACGTTTTTCCTGAGAGAGAGTCTTCAATTCCCGCGCAGCGGCGAAGTGACACGTGGCCTCTCTACCGAGTATTTTATGAACTATCTTCATGTCATTTTTTCTGATAAAAGTAGATTTTTTTTTAACATTTTATATAATTTAATTCAAAAAGGAGAATTTTTGAGATGTGTCACTTTTCTTGTGTACCGACGATATATCACATTGTGAAGCAGAGAATCGAGCTACTTTGTAAACTCTTCTCAGGTTACATTTTTTTCTCTCTTACAAAATTTGCTCCAAAATCTTGACTCTCACTATCATACCAAGTTTAAATGGTATGCTGGACATTTCTTTATCCATTGAAAAACATTTGTTCTTGAGACATGATTAGAAAAGATGAGCGACACGCTATTTGCGTCACCAGTTACAGTTAATGGTTGTAACGGTAACAGAAACAGGGAAAAAATAGTACCGTACTGAATCTATTACGAGGGTAGGCTGAAAAGTAATGCACACATGCTTGTAGAGCGCGAACGAAGTAACCTTTAAAACCGAGCCAAGTGGCATATGGAAGTTACATTCCCCCTCAACATTCATCGCAGGTTTGAAGTCGTTGTGTTCATCCAGTGTATTTTGAAAAGCGGTAGTATGGAGACGTGTTCTAGTGCTATGTCAACGGCGAGTTATACAGCGCGCTGTTATCGAATTTTTAACAGCTGAAAAAGTGACTCCTACTGAGATTCATCGTCGTTTAAAGGCTGTTTATGGTGACGATGCTGTTGATAGGGGTACTGTAAATCGATGGGTAATAAAATTTCGTGGTTGCGAGCCTGGAAAAGCCATAATTGTTGATGAAACACGCAGCGGACGTCCGATCACTGCCACAGACGATGAACATCGCAAACTCGTCAACGATTTGATTCAAAATGACCGGCGAATCACTCAAAAGCGTATCGCAAACCATATTGGAGTATCCAAGGGATGTGTCTGCTTCTTTATAGAACGATTGGGATACCGTAAATTCTGTGCTCGATGGGTACCACGCCGTCTCACAGACGAGAACAGCGTCGGACTGGAGAGGCTCTGCGAAACCTGAAGTTTGAACCGATTCCACACCCTCCTTATTCCCCCGATCTTGCGCCTTGCAATTTTTATTTTTTTCTTCTACTCAAGAGAGACCTAAAAGGTAATCATTACACCGCGGACGATGTGGTGAAGGCAGCTGTCAAGTCGTGGATTCGAGAAAAGTCGGAAGAATTTTTCAGTAACGGAGTGAGAAAACTTGTTACATGTTGGGAGAAATGTGTTAGCCTTAACGGTGACTATGTTGAAAAATAAATATGTGATTTTGAAGCTTAAGAATTGTACTTTAATGTTCTTTTTGCCCGATCTCGCTATTTCTTATTGTTCACGCTCTACAAGTATGTGTGCATTACTTTTCAGCCTACCCTCGTATTAACTCATCAACATTAACACAATTAAAATCAAACGGCTACTATTTTAACATCACCCGCAGCGTATTAAAAGGTAACAAAAAATTAACACAAAAGTGAATAAGTTTCTTACTGAAGTAAAATAAAAATAAAATGAAACTAGCATAAGACCTAAAACGACTATAAATGTTTTTATGTTTCTTTATTAATTTCAAATGTATGTCAATATACCTCCATAGCTGCTGCCATATCTTCACTCTGAGTTGTCGAATCTGTAGAGTTTACATCATCCTTCTTTTTCTTCTTATTCATCTTTCGAATCCGAGCTTCTCTAGGACTGTAGACGTAATCTAAACATTTAGAAAAAATATTGCAATAAGTGTATGTATTTAACTACAAAGCAAACTTCTGTTGTTTCCCACTGGAATACAAATATTTTTATTAAATAAATATGTTATGGTTGACTGTACGCGACAATAGCCCGAATCCTTATGTCGGAATATTAGCTTTCATTATACACTGCTGGCCACCCAAATTGCAACACCAAGAAAGACAAGAGATATCACAACAAAATTTATTTTGTAGATAACATGTTGACCAAATATCAAATGATTAAATTTATAGACTTCTGTGAAGTGTGGTTCCTGCCAAAATCAGTAGCCAGAGTAGCCGCCATTGTTGGAGATCACCGCTGCCACACGCCTCGGCATTGATTTAAAGAGACTTTGGATGAGTTCTTGGGGTACAGCAGACCAAGCAGCTTCCACATGTTGCCAAAGTTGATCTGCTGTGGCAGCTGAGGATGGAATCTGGGTCAATCGTAGAGCAACCATGGACCACATGTTTTCTATCGGCGAAAGATCCAGAGACCGAGGCGGCTAGGGAAGCAATTCAATCTGGCGATTGACGAAGAACCGTTGGACAATGCGTGCCACGTGTGGTCGCGCATTATCCTGTTGAAATATGGCTGTGGGCAAGCCCTGAAGGTAAGGAAGGACAACTGGCTCCAACACCTCGGAGATGTAGCGCTGACTGTTTAAAGTACCGGCAATGCGTACTAGAGGTGTGCGAGAGTGATATCCAATACCGCCCCATACCATAATACCCGGTGCAGGAGCAGTGTGGCAGTGCATAACGCAGCTGTTCAGCATCCTCTCTTCACGGTGTCTCCAGACTCGAATGCGACCATCGTGGTGTTGCAGACAGAAGCGTGACTCGTCAGTAAAGACAATTTCATTCCATTCTGCCGTCGACATCCTTCTGTCATCGCACCATTGGCGGCGGAGACGTCTGTGGTTCTGCGTCAAGGGTAGACAAAGCAATGGACGTCTTGCGGACATACCACTCTGCTGTAAACGGCGTCGAATGGTACGCGCAGACACTGGATGATGCGTTACAGACTGCATGTGCTGTGCTATGGTTTGTGATGTGACTGAGCGATCCGTCACTGCCATGTGCACAATTTGCCCGTCATCACGTGAAGTGGTGCGCTGATGTGGATGCGATCGAACACGCAGGTCCGTCGTACTCTCCTGCATCCAACGATCACATATCCGCATTACAGTTGTTTGGTTTCGTCCAACACGACTACCGATTTCCCTGAAAGTTAATCCACAATCTCGGTAGGCCACTATCCTTCCTCTGTCGAACTCGGATACTTGATCAAAAGATGATCGCTGTTTTCGACGAGGCATAATTGATCGTTTTTTTGAAAAAACCACAAGAAAAACACAATTGCCGAACTTGAAATCGTCAAAATCTCCAAATACACTGCTGGCCACTGTAAATGCAACACCCTGAAGGAAACATGCAAATAACATGAAATTTACAGCATGCATTAGCGGAGGTGAGATATGCAAATGATTAGAATTTCAGCGCAGACGCACATCACGCGCGCCTGTGGCGCCACTTCAAAGCGCTATTTAAGGCTTGGAGATTAAGGCTTGGAGGCTTGGAGGCTTGGAGGCTCGTCTTGCCTGGGCAAGAGAGCACAGAGACTGGAGTGTAGAGGACTGGAAACGAGTAGCATGGAGTGAGGAGTCTCGATTCCGACTACTTAACGCCGACGGGAGGCTGAGAATATGGCGTCAGGCTCATGAAGCCATGGATCCTGCATGCCTGGCTGGAACTGTACAAGGACATGGTGGCTCAATCATGGTCTGGGGTGTTTTTTCGTGGCACAGTTTGGGATCTTTGGTGCATGTACCAACCTCCCTCAATTGAATTCGGTATGTAGAGTTGCTGGGTGATCACCTCCATCCGTTTATGCTGTTCTGTTATCCGCACGGTAATGGAGTTTTCCAGCAAGACAACTGTACCTCTCACAAGTCTCGATTGGCTACTGGCTGGTTGGATGAGCATTCCTCTGACTTCTCTGTCATGAATTGGCCACCTAGAAGCCCAGATTTAAATCCTATTGAGCATCTTTGGGATGTTTTGGAACAAGGCGTGAAAGGCCATCACACAGCACCAAAGAACCTTACTGAATTATGGACAGCTTTAGCCAATATTTGGCAAGCCATTCCCGTGGAACGTTTCCAGAAACTTGTTGAATCTATGCCTCGTCGTGTGGCAGCCGTTATCAAGGCCAGAGGAGGCCCAACTCGTTACTAGGTAGGTATCCCTAATTCAGTGGCACTTCAGTGTATATATACACACACACACCTAGTTCTGTTTTTGCACGAACGAACATTTTTTACACGAATTTGGTTTAACACGAATTCAAAAAAATATTTCATTCTCTTTTTACATGAGTTATTTTGATTTAACACGAGCGGTCCAATCCAATTTCTCAATTTTTTTTGTCTAAATTCTAAGAAAACAAAATCTTATTTGCGGCGGATTATTTTTGAAGATAGTGTATCCAGTTCTGTTTTGATTAAAAAATTCAGTCCACAAAAACATTTTCTTCTTTTATTCTATCAGAAATGGAGAAAAAGGAAGTAAATGATCCTGTTCTAAATGCAGATTTAATTAAAGAAGGTCTGGAACTGGCCAAAATAATGGGGTAATAATTTTGTCAAACATGACCCTAATGAGAAACGCGCTGGGAAGTTTCAACGTGAACTGAAGTTGTTGACAGCCTCTTACTGAGAACGCCCTAACCAAAACACGAATACAACGGTTAATAACTGAATTCGTTCTTAAAACCGGTGAATCATCAGCACCAGAGGAGGAGACTCGTGCTGATTTTACTCAAGAGATCACAGAAAGAATGTCATTAATAGAGGAAGAAGATGATGTCCACAACATTTCTAGTGATAGCAATGATATTCCAGTCGTAAGCAAACGTATGCGCCGTTTATTGTCAGAAATTGAAAATTAATAATAATAAAAAAATATGTGTAAAACAGATATTTTTTGTTCATGATGAATTTTTTTCATTTTCATTACTTATTATTACACGTGTATTTTGTTGAAATAGAATAATAAGCTTAAAACGAATATCTTCATATGGTTTTTAAAATTATTTTTACTGATTTTTTCTACCCGAAAGCAATTTTCTTTTCTTCCATAGATACGTCTTTTTTTTATACGTATTCATCAGGAACGTATCTATAGTGTAAAAACAGAATTAGGTGTGTATATATATATATATATATATATATATATATATATATATATATTACCGGGTTATATAACATAGAATGGTCTGTAAAAAATTTAAAAGGAGAACTTTTACATACCCGGATAACGTGTCTTGTGCAACTCTCCAAGTACTTTTGCCTTTTCGTAGTACCTTTCTTTGAAATCAAGCACAGCATCTTTCCAAATCTGTCCCAACATGCTGCTGACAACTTTGTTGGATACGTCTGGGTGCTGTTTTGAGATTATTCGTCTGTGTTCTCTGGCAAATAGCATGAAAGCATTTGGGGGACGACGAATTTTTTCAGATTTTGGTTTCAGGATCAAATCCGTCAAAGAGGATTCAAGCGATAAATTGCCATTAGGAGTCTCTTGTCTTTCCATGATGAGATACCCTGAAAGTGAAAGAAACTTTTTAGTAAAATATCACTTCTTTTTTTTTCATTTCCACGAAATGGAGGTTATTTTTCAAAGAATTGCCGGTCAGCGTAAACTATGTATAAAACATCAAAAATTATGTTCAATGTAAGCGACAAAGGAAGTGATTCAAATACCAGAACTATAAATTACAATTAGAGTATTTATCTGAATAATTCAAAATTATTAACCGACCACAGCGTTTAGCTTAAACAGTATTACGAACTCGAAGATCAATCACTGTGTAGTAAAACCTGCAAACTCAGTCGAGGGTAGGGTTGCCAACTTTTTCTGTGCCGTTTCCGGGACAAATAGCTCAAAACTGAACATGATCATCATTATCAGCCAACCATTTCCTGAAGAAACTTTTTATGTATAAAGAAATTTAAATACAGTTTTTTAAATTTTTTTATATTTTTTATTTTAACTATTATAGAAACTTAATTACATATATATATATTTTACATAATAATAATAATAATAATAATAATAAATAAAAATTTTAAATCTTATAGTAACAAATTTAACGTTATATTTTTATGAGCTTTTGCAATAATTTTTTTTCTCACTTCTTCACGCAATCATTAATGCTTTCGCAAGTGAGTCTGTATTTAAAAAGTTCGCAGATTCTGCACACGATTCACTATTAGTCGTATTTTCAATTCTGCCTGTACTAAGACGTTATTCCTGGCCTTCGTTCACACACTGTTCATGTGACTAAATACTCTTTCTGGATAAGCATTACTCGCAGGGATGGACAAAATGAAAGATACAATTTTCGTCAGCTCGACCAATTTTTCATGCTTTTTGAAATACTCTGCCCATAGTTTGTCATCTGTTTGCTCTTTGTTCAGAGCAGGAAAAGCCAATCGAAGATCTGTATATTCATTATATAAGGCATCGATGTCAATTTTGATTTGTAATATATTTCGGAAAACGGATAATTGCTCCCATGTCAATTCAAAACATTCTTTGTTTTTTTTAAAGAAAGACATTTTATTTTGTTAAAAATATTACTTTCATTAAATTTATAATTCTCTTTCAAATATGTGATACATCTCGTAAGAAAACAATTAACATCAAATATGAACTCATTCTTCTCTTTTTCGGGCAATTTCGGTAAAATGGATCTTACATTACTACCAAAGAATCCATTTGTCAATCTCGATTCCAACTCGTTTAATAGGCCACTCATTATTCTACCTACATCTAATGATAAGCACGAATCACTCTCCAATTCACGAACAGAGTTATTAAAGAGAGGTAAGATGTTATGAAGAAAAAATAAATAGCATTCTGGCAAAGAAGCCTCATCGGACTGAGATATAGTTTTATAACCATAAAACTTCCAAATTATTTCAGAACAGTCTTCTTTCTTTTTGGATTGAAAGTAAGCTTTTCAACGCTGGCCAATTATACGCAATCCGCTCAATAGCAGACAGAGGATATAACCGTCTTGTTGTCACATGACGCAATATCTCTTTATGCTCAATATTGACGCATTCACAAAAGTTTTTTAGTTGATCGTTTCGTTTTGCTGATGAACCAAACCCAGCGAATATTTAAAGAACAAGGCATTCAACATTGTATCTTAAGGAGTTTTTGCCTTCTTTTAAGTGAATTGTTTATGATATGGCATTTACAATTCGCTTTCACCGCATGTTTCACTACTTTCTGCAACTTTGTGAATACGAAGTTATGTATCCTATAGTTGACTGATGCGTTATCAGCACTATAAGCACTATAAGCACTTAGTTTTTGAAGAGAAAAAAATATTAACTTCAATAATATTTTTTATTAAATTAAAAATTGCCTGTGAAGTTTCATCAGGGTCTTCGTAACAGTCCAATATTTTCCGGCATACTCCATTTTCTGTGTTTAAGTATTGGACTGTGTATGGGAAAGCTTTCTCATATTAGAGGCATCAGAAGAAACTGAAAAAAACATGGACTTCTTCAAATCATTTACCACATGTTGATGGGTAAATCGACCGCGTACATTTGATGTAATGGCCGTAACCTTGGTGCGCCCACAAGAAAACTTTTGAGCCGTAGAACTGTTGTCAAAAAATGTCCGAACAAGCATTGAATAACAATCAAAACTGTTATAATTCAAACCATGCTTTACATTATGAAAAACTGAGAGGCTCCGCTTTTACCACTTTATATTCTTCGGTCGAGCTTTTTTTTTATATAAAAAAACGATTAATTAATTGAGTTTGACTTGTAGTATTTGCCTACTCTTTGTGCTTTCTGCTATTCATATGTATCTTTACAGCTCCAAAGCCTTCGCACTTCATTGAAAATATGGATCGACACAAATTGCATCGACCATTGTGTTGATCTTCTTTAATAAGCCAGTATTTGAATTTCTTATCCTGCATCCATTTGTCCTTGTAAACAGACCATCTTTTAATTTTCTTCGGCGGCGTACATGCATAGCTGCTGGTCGGCTCTCGTTCACTGTCAGTATTTGAAATATTGATTTCCATCTTCACTGAACGAGGGGATAACAAAAAGTTGTGAAAAACAAAGTCAGGCTCAAAAACAACTAAACACGTCTGAACACACCAAATGCTTTGAACAGACTGCTTTGGCCAAATAGTAGTGGGGGGAGGGAACGTACGTTGGAAAGACGTTCAACGGATTTGCACGATGTCAGTTTCAATTTAAAAAAAATTGGAATAGTTTTCTCTAAATTTCCGGGACAATTTAGCATTCTTCCGGAATCGGGGACAGCGATTACAATTCCGGAACAATCCCGGCCAATCCGGGTCGGTTGGCAACCCTAGTCCAGGGTGAATTTTACCTGTTCGGGTTATTTTTATGAATCTGGGGACCGGACGGACAGTACAGATCTGCCGACCAAAAAGGCAACCCCGGACCCCAAAATGAATAATTAAGCTTGGTCATGAAAGAAGAAAAATCTTTTGATATAGGATTCTGTTGTAGTAACTTAGAATCCTTATATATATATATATATATATATATATGTGTGTGTGTGTGTGTGTGTGTGCGTGTGTGCGTGTGCGTGTGCGTGTGCGTGTGTGCGTGTGTGTGCGTGTGCGTGTGTGTGTGTGCGTGCGCGCGCGCGTAAAATACCTGACATTATGTTATTGGGAATAATTAAAAATGTAAATTACTGGTTTTAAGTTATTACTTCCAAAATTAAAACGTACAGTGTTTTAAACTAAATAAAGATTTCGTATGAAATATTTGAAGTTGAAAATTTTTGGGAACAATATTTTAAGTTCTTTAAAAATCAGTGGGTTTTTATTTTAATTAATTAATTAATTTATTTTTTAACCATTGCAATTTCAAGGTTCGTTTTCACCAAAGAAAAACAAAAACAAACAAACAAACAAAAAACTGACAGAGTTTGTCATGCAGTTATTTTTCTTACCCTTCCCCCTAAATGGAAAGGAAGTATGGGTTAAGTTTGTAACAATTACAGACTTTCTGGATTTGAAAAAAAAAAGTCTTTTAAAACGAACTACTTATTGAGATTCCATCTTTAGTACAAATTAATACTTTCGTTCCACCGAAATAAAAGCTTGCAGCCCAAGAATACTACGTTTAACTCATCAAGGAGCACACTTCCAAAGGCTCAGATCCTATCTCCTATAGTACAAATATCTCATCCAACCTTAGCTCCTATATTCCTGTACATGATCTGGCCTCTCTCCCAATGTCAGTGACAGTACTCGCTGTATCAGCTAACTCTGCATACACTTGCATCGGTATTCTGCCTCAAAATCAACAGATTATCAAAATTATTGAGCTTCCTTCGTTCTCAGGAACTCATCGTTTTATTTGAAGCTCGCATTCCTTCGTCACTAATCATCAAACCAAAATTTTGTATACCCAGACATTCTTCTTTCGCGGGCCCGAGATAACCTATTGGTAGCACATTGGGCTTGAAACTGGGGGTGCACGGTTCAAATCCCGACGAACACCTTAAAATACCTTCGTGTCTAGGCCGGATATGGACACGTTAAAATCTGTAGACTAGAAAGTCCTTCTATGAGGTCAAATAGGGTGGGAGAAAGTGTGAGTCTCCCAGATGTCGTACCTGCGGGTGCTCGGTCAAAAGTAAAGTGGTACCAGAGGTTGGTGTTGGTTCACCTGCACGATGTTCCCTTTGAAAGCAACCAACAATTCTTGTGGATTATGTGCGAATGTCATCAGTGACAAGTGCCCCACATTAACAAACAAACAACAACATTCTTCTTTCGTTAAAGCCTGGATAGAAAGTTTAAAAAAAAGTAACAAAAAATAAAGCAAGGAATGAAATGAGTATACGACTATGATACGAATATTTGTAAGTATAGAACAGGAGAAAAAAACGGTATCGACATTTTTAAGCATTCTAATATCCTTTATAGTAATATTCATTCAAAAATTTCATGTTATAGAGTCCCTCAATGAATTAATTTATTTAAATAAAGAAATAGCAATAGATAGTTACATTTAATTATTACAATTTTTCCTACTAAATAAAATGGGTAAAAGTTCCAAAATATCATAACTTTACCCGCTGATTAATTATCGAATACACATCATACACCTATGTTCATTCGTTCCGAAGAAATTTTGAATCGTTTTTGCGTGTAAACAGTATACAAAAATAAGCATGAAACACTCCATATCAGGAGAAACACCTAAATTATTAAATATAAAAGTGTATCTCAATTCGTAGAAATGCATGCTAAAAATCCCAATATGGCTCCCTCATGGAAAAAAAAAATCGATGCATCCTGGCATGTAAATATATATCTACAGAATGGAACAATAAGCATGAGGTACTCCATAACAGGAAAAACCACTAAAACAATATTGTACACCTGCTACTGAATTTGTGGAAATGTACTAACAATTACAATAAGGTTCACCTCTAGAATGTTTTAACAAACGTACTTGAAATGAAAGGTATGATTTGCAATTTTTTTTCTGTGGATTATCGAGATAAAGAATTTATTTCAATATTGGACATCGGAATCTTTCTTTCTCTCTCTCTTTTTTTTCCTTCTTTAAATTTTGCTTGGGGTTTCCCTGACAATTTTCTGGTCTAAGAGGTGATACACATATTTATCAAGCTGTACGATTTTGGCTGTACGATGTGGCGGTCTTCTCGACGACTGGTCTGTCGAGGGCGTCCTGAGCCTGGTCTTCGTGTACATGACATCTCTCGGGTCCACTGGTCCCAACACCTCCTCACAACACAATCAGAGCGGCCTAATTGACGAGCTACTCGCCTAGCTGACCACCCAGCTTCCATCATCCCGACGATTCTCCCCCTCTCAAACTGCAACAACTGCTTATATTGTCTTCGAACACGGCGTAATGGCATGTCTATCTCAGCTCTTCCTTTGTAAATGATTCAGCACACTTAAACAAGCTTTGGTTACCCGTTTTATACTCCACAGAGTACGATGTTCAACGTTCTCTACCGGCTGTATGTAATGCGCAATCACGCTGCATTTCTAATCATTTGCATATCTCCCCGACATGTACCTTCATTGCAAGTTTCGTTACGATCCCGCAATTATTTCTTGGTGCGCTAATTTTTTTGCCCATGAGTGTATTTGATTTGCAGTTTTACAATTATCAGAAAGAATTAGTATATACAATTCAAAATTTTCAATCTTTTGTGATTAGCAATAAAAAAATTTAAAATGAATTTAAGATAAAACTTTCTCATAATTTTATAAATAATCGAAGTGTGAATATGAGATACAAAGTTATAATTTCAGTCTTCTATGGTAGTTAAAAATCTAGATTAATAAAATGCATTTTATTGTAAATTAAATTAATTTAAAAAATGGTATATTTACTCAATGGTATACTTAAACGCTTCAGAAAAAAATACATCAGTGATCGATAAAAAAATAAATTTTTTTTTTGTATCAAAAACTATCAAATAAAATGAATGAAAAATCTAATATTCATCTGATGAAATATCCGAATCACTGTCCGTGTCTGAAATGTCTATTTGCAGAGGATCAACCAAATCTTCAATCACACCATCCCTTTCCCAATACATATTTTCTAATGAAACAACATGAGAGCAATATTTTCCCCAGTGTTCAGTAGTAACGTTTTCAATAGCCTCATTCGAAAATGTTAATAATCTTGATAAGTTCAGATCTCCTGTCACGTTAAGATTCCGAATGTGGTTCTTTATTTCTGTCCATACATATTCTATGGCGTTGATATCGCAATGATAAGGTGGGAGCCTCAGCGCTGTAAATCCATTATCTTGGAGCATAGTGTCGAATTTATATACTTTTGTTCTAGGCTGATTTCTCTTAACTAAATCTAATAATTCAATTTTTCGTAAATCACTTGAACATGGAATATTATTTGAAGCAAGCCAGTCCATAATTTCTTGTTTTCTATTCGATGAATTCGGCACTTTATTTAACTGGACTGAATGGTATGGTGCGTTATCAATCACCACTACTGAATTTTGTGGAAAATTTGGGATTAATTTTTCTTCAGCCCACTTTTCAAAAATTCTCGAATTCATCTGTCCACGATAATCTCCGCTTGTTGAATTGGCTTTATATAACAGATTTGAATTGGGTATAAAGCCCATATCCCCACCAGCACATAAAACTATGATTCTTCTGGACGCATTTCCAGTTTCTAAAACGCCAACTGTTCCATCTGTTTGCCAGCATTTCCCAAAAGTTAGATTGCTATCAATCCATGTTTCATCCAAATACACAATTGGCCTATTTTCTTCTCGGTAGCGCTTTATATTTCTTAAAAATTGAGTTCGAGATAAAATAATGTCACTTCGGTCCATAATTTGTTTCCGTTTATTTTGCGATTTTTTGAAACGGAATCCTATTTCGTGCAGAATTTTTCTCAAAGTTTCTCTTTGATGAGTAAAATTGATTTTTTCTCTTAAGACTGGAATTAGTTTGCGAATTGTTGGTACTATTTTATAGACAGCATAAAATTCATGAATTGTTCTTCGAATTACATCACAATCAAAATTATCTAAAGATACGTTTTCGGTGGTTCTTTTTTTCTGACGTTTCCTCGGAGATTCAAATTTTGGAGTTTCTTCACCCTTTGCTTCTCTGCGTATTCTTTTTACACTGGACATTGATATCTCGGTCATTTCACTAACTCTCTTTAGGGATTGCGAAAGTGGAACAATAACATTTCCTTCTAGTGCTTCTTTATCACACAATTTAATTACATTGTGTATTATACGTTTACAATCACTACGGAGCGGTTTATTCCAAGCAGTTGTGTTGGGTAAAGGATCCATTAATTTTAATATAATAATCAAAATAACAGACGAGGAAAAAGCAAGCAAGTGCAGTTAGCAACCGATTCTAATGAATGTCGAGAGAATACGAGACTTTTCCCCCTCCTTCCTCAGCAGCCTTACCTACAACTTGAATAGAATCGTCTTGGCACTATGCCAACCGTGGTTCTTCGTTCTGTGGTCAGACAGTATGCCCATATTTTTTATACTGTGTTTCCTCCTTCGTTGTTTTAAATACTTTCTTATTTTTACCCCAAAATGGGTGGATCAAGTAAATGACAACGGAACTATAATTTTAATACTGAATGGGAAGATTTATATTGCTTCGTCAATTTAAAAGACAAATGTATTTGTCTGTTGTGTGGAAATAGCGTCGCAGTGTCGAAAAAACATAATTATGAACGTCATTTCCTGACAATTCATGCTACTTTTAATACGAACTATCCAATTAAATCTGAAATAAGAAAGAAGAAAATAGATCAGCTAAAATCGAGTCTGTCCGCTCATTAATCAGTTTTCACTAGGCCTCTGTTAAGATCTAAAAATACCACTATTACTTCTTTAAAAATTTCTCACATACTCGCAAAGAAGAAAAAGCCTTTTCAGGATGGTGAGTTCTTAAAAGAAGCATTTCTTACTGGCGCCGATTGCTTATTTGAAGGATTTTCCAACAAACGTGAGATCATGTTAGCAATACAAGACTTATAGTTGTCAGATAACACCGTTGCAAGAAGAATACAAGTAATTTCTAAGGACATGCAAACTCAGTCAAAGAGTGACTTGGAAATATGTGAGTGGTTCTCACTACAATTTGACGAGTCTACAGACATATCAGGCACAGCACAGTTAGCAGTCATGGTGAGAATAGCATTTAGTGATTTTACTGTAAAAGATCTACTAAAAATATTACCCATGAAAGGACGAACAAAAGGTGAGTATATCTATAAAATATTTATAACATATGCAAAGTCAATAGATATGCCTCTCCAGAAGCTGTCTGCGATAACCACTAATGGGGCACCAGCAATGGTTAGTAATGTCAATGGATGTATTGCCCTCTGCATAAAAAAAGAATCATTTTCAAATTTTGTGGTAGAATACTACCCTTCGTCACGTCATGAAAATAATTACAAAAATAGTCAACTTAATTCACGCAGCTCCTTTGCAACACTTCCTTTTTAAGGCCCTATTAGGAAATCCTGAAGATCCTGATCTCATTCTGCATACTGAAGTACGTTGGCTCAGTAAAGGCAAAGTTCTTGTTAGATTTGTAGATTTAATTGAAGAAATAAAATATTATCTCAGTGCTAAAAATCAAAATTTTTTTTTAATTGACAGACCCTCGTTGACCCTCGATTTGGCTTTTTTAACAGATATAATAGAAAAACTGAATTGAACTTAGAGCTGCAGGGATAGGACAAACATATAGCTACAATGATAGGGTCTATAAACTCATTTAAAGCTAAACTGGCTTTGTAGACATCACATTTGAAGAGGAAGTCCCTTGTACATTTTCCAAATATGAAAAAAATGATAGGCGACGGGGAAACTGACTTATGAACATTTGTTATCAATCTTTAATTACTTCAAGACCAGTTTGAAAAGAGCTTTCAACAGTTTAATATCATCGAGCCAATGGTCACCTTTTTTGTTAATCCTTTTACATACCAAGTAAATGTAACCGAAGTAGCTGACATGCCACTCCATGTGTGCATAAGTATATTTCAGAGCTTGTTCAAGTAAGGACAGAAGAACTAGAGATGGAAATTTTGCATCTTCAGAACGACATCGTCCTAAAATCCATTGTATGATTGGCCATTGTTACGAAGCAATGGCCAATGAAATGCAGTGCCGAAAATCACATTGCTTTTGAGATTTATATTTTTTTATAAAGAATTTTACTACTTTGTAGATTTTGTATGCATTGTTTAGTAATCATTTATTTTACACAAGAATATTAACAATAATTTTTATATGTTAAATTATATTTTTGGAATTAAATGTTTTTCGTACATTATGTGTATGTATTATTAACTATGTTCAACTATAAATTCACCTTGAAAAAATAAATGGTGCCCGCCGTCCGACCGGTATTATAGAATGTGCTCTTAGGTACAAAAAGGTTGGGGACCCCTGATCTATACATTACTTCCAGAATTGGGACTTAGATTTAAAAATAATTTTAATACCAATTTTATAATAAATGATATGAAAAACAATAGAGATAAAATGTTTTGAATATTGTAATTTTCTCAAAACGGATGTTAATATTTTATAATGTTACTCTATAAAATTACAACTTTGAACATTCTAATACAAGTAAAATGCATTTAATAGATTTAACAATTACATATCGTAAGAAAACAATCTGCTTACCTTACATAATACTTTCTAAATAATGTAAGAACTGTTGTTCCGTGAAAGTAATAATGTTGAATTGTTATAGAAATGTTATGCAACAAAATTTAAATTAGGAATAAATTCAGTTGCACGTGATTTAAATCAGTTTGCCAAACGTTACCTTTTTCTTTTTAAAACAAAAAGCATTATTTACTCTTGAAAAATTGTCCTGAAGCTGTCACATTCAACGGGCTTTATGATATTATTTGAAGAATAAACGACGTCATTCTGAAAAACCATATCAGGCAGTCTTTCGCATTTGCCCCTTTTTAAAGTATGAGCAGACGATCTATACATGTTGTTTGTTTATAGATTTACCCAAGTCATTTTACATAGATCTAAGCGCATGCACGAAAGAATAAGAAAAAGATTAAAACGACTGTCTGTACCTAGTAGTATTTAGATTATTACTTTAAAAAGTCACTCAAAGCATTACAAGTGATAACCAATAATAATAATAATAATAATAATAAAAACACCCAGTGGTACGATAAAAACTCTTAATTAATAAAAGAAGAGCCATCTTCGGTTTGTAATACAACTTGAATTGTCTGGAAATGTAGTTGCACAGCTTCTGAAAAGTGTTCAATGGAATATTTAATAGAATCTACCATTCACTCAAATCCTTGAATTTCTTTAAAGATACTTGACAAAGGTACCTGCTCTGTCTGTGTTTTTCGAAATAGGTAAGAGAGAATTAAAATGCTTGGTGATTATTCTGGTCAAAGGAAATGTTTTATTTCTTCTTCATATTTCGAAAGCTAAGTTTGGAGAGCTCAAGCTGCAAGAAAGGAGCAATATTACTTTGGATGGAATAGTTGTGTTTAAAAGGTTTATGAAGTTATCAAAACGGGGAGCTATTGTTTTTTTTTTTTTATTACTTCGAGGAATTAGTCGGAAAGACCATTTCCCTGCGTGCGGCTCAATACAAACTAGCCTTAGAATAATAGTTGTCAAGAATTAAAACTTTAGAACTAATGTTGGCTAAAGAAGCACAAACTGTCAAATGTCTAAAATCCATAGTCTCTCCATTTGAACACAAGGGACAGTCAGGGGTATCCCTCACACCAATTCGGTGGAGGTGTCCTTGTAAATAGTCATGTCCATTAAGAGTTCTAAAATTTGCAGCAAAGGTTTGTCTGGGGAGATTCATTGGAACTGGATTCTCTAAAAGAATTTTCCATCTCTTTCCCTTAGCGTCTTTTTTTCGAGTTTCACATACATAGTTCTTTGTTGCTGTTGTAATTGCGGAAAAAGCATGGCTGCAAGTTAAATTGATAGTAGGCTGTGGCAGGCTGCAGCCTTGTTTAGCTAGAGAGTCTGCCCTTTCATTACCTGGAATATCACAGTGACTGGGTATCCACTGAAATGTAAGGGCCTGTTCACATAGGAGTCCATGCGTTGCGTGAAGGAAAAGATGACGTTAAGACGAAAATAAACCAATCATATGCCTCCAAACGATTAGCAATGAAATTTTTAGCGCCTATGATTGGTTTATTTTCGTCTCAATGAAATCTTTTCCTTAACGCAACGCAACGCAACGGACTCCTATGTGAACGGGCCCTAATTGTCCAACCAGCACTGCTAAGCAGGTTTATTTTTTGTTTTGTCTCCTCTACCCTTCTTGGATTGTATAAAGTTTGTCACTTAGTGTTTGTTAATTATTGTGGAGCTCTTGTGAAAATATAAATTAAAAAATTCCGTGTTTTGTTCTCCTTTGTAGCAACCTATTTTGAAACTTAACAAATCTAGAGCTTGAGTAGTTTGCTCTCAAACTGATTGTATTTCAATTTGGCAACACCGCTTCTCAGAGCTATTTAAATAATTTTTTTCACTGTAAACAATCATTTTTATTTATGCACTTGTTAATTTCAATGCATTCCTTATAAATTATAATCTGGTTTTTTCTTCACAGCATGAAATAAAAGACAGCTTTATTTAATTATTAATATATAGTTTCGCGCGAATAAACAAATCAAATATGTTATCAACTTTTAATACCAGTTTGTTTTGGATGGTTACATGCTGTGGTGTATTGGGAGCTTTTATACCTGTGCTTGTTAAGATGGTAAATCACACCTTTCTTTCTCTGTTAATATGTTTACAAAATATTATAATCATAGCTGGTAAAGTAACAACTAGTTATCAAAGTTATGTTTTAAGGCCTATAATTATTTCAGAAGTAGTTGATTGGTAATTTATTGATATATCTTTATTTCACTTTAATAAAATTGTTTACTCCATGTGTGCATAAGTATATTATTAGAGTTATCTTACGTTAATTTTGAAGGTTTTTTTTAAAAATCCCTATTGTTTTATCCATATTCTGTACCATTTGTATTAAGACCTCTTAATATGAATGATTTCAGTTTTGTTTTTCGTTATCTTGTTTAAATTTATTCGTTTTACATGGATAGCTTTTATTTTTTCAACTTAACATCAGGATTTTTATTCCTTTAGTTTTGTGCCTTTATGGATGGAAAAACCATATTTAGACTGATATTTACTTTTTTCTGCATATTAATTTGATTATAATTATTTTGATAATATAAATGATTTCTTTTTTACTTTTTGAATAATTTAAATTGTACATTTTGTATAATCATATATTGCACCATCTACTCTCAATATCAGCTGTTACTTGTTTGTGTAATGTTTCATTAAATTGTTATAACTTCCATGAGAGAAGGATAAGTTCTCTGCAATATATGCTTGTATTAGGTTTCGAATGCCTTACATGTACTTTATCTAAGATATCAGAATATGATATAAATCTCTGCTATTTAACTATTATTAATACTCATGCATTGCATTTATCATTTGATTTATATTATTGTTTACTATGTAACAGAGGGCAGAATTTATCTTAATTGGTAATTTTGTAAGGTCTAACCAGATTAGATACAAATTATGTAATGAAAAGGCACAGATTAGAAACTATTGACTGAGTATCAGAACCTCTGTGTCACTATCACTGACTTTTACTTGGGTAGTTAAAATAGGAATTATGCTACCATATTATTTTAAATGTTATAGTCAGAAATGTAGTTATAAAATATAGAAAGGCACATGCATATTTATAAATATCTTCAAGATTTAGGTACATATTAAACACTATGCCTTTAAGAAATTGTTTCTAGATTTAAAAAAAAAAAATATGAAATCTTATAGAAAATATATAGGGGATATTGAATCTAGTTAATTAGAACTTTTATTCTATTATCTGTCAATAAAAAATCTCTTTAAAATCTTTTTTTCTTTTTTCTTCTGCACTATTCCTAGACACAACATCAATTACTTTAAAAGGCTGTACTTAAAGCTGAAATATTTTGATGTCCCTCATTCTTGTTTTAAAATAAGGTCAGGTGGGATTATTATGAACAGTATGAATGTGATCAAAATATTTTAACTTATAAGAAATATGATTTCGTTAAAAACTAAAGTAACTATCAATAACAGTTATTTTAACCTTTCTTATTATGTTGTATATAAAAAAATTGATAAAATATCAATAAAGAGCTCTAAAATGCAATTTACAATTACCCTGACAACATAGGGATAATTGTAAACAAGCTTTTCTTTAAATTTTAAATAAGATACACATACAAAAATGGAGGTTATTGTAAATGAGCTTACAATGTATTGCTTCATGTTGTGTTTTAAAACTCGTCTCCATGCTTACAATTACAATTTTAAATGATAATGTAAGATGGTGCTGTAAGAAGTAATAGTACCAGTCATTTCCTGGAACACCATCTTTAAATAGTACTGAGATTGTTTTCTGAACATATTTAGCAATATTAACAATATCATATTTATGACAATATTAATAATAATATATTTATTGCATGGGTAACCCATTGAAGCTGTAGCTTTAGTGAAATTCACCACCCATGTCTACTTTATCTATCTAAGTCTATCATTACGTCTCAGGTAGGTTGGTTCACTATCTTCACCAAGTCTACTTCATCTTGATGCGATAATGCTGTAGGCCAGCTAGTGCTTAATCTATTAATAGAAGTTTTTTATCTTTTATTTGTTGAAAGATAACACTTCTAAGCCCTCCATAACTTTCCTGGGCTTATAAAGGGCAGTTTTATTTTCTACATTTATGGCTGCTCTTATTACATCCTCTTCAGACTAAGATGGTCCATATCAGGGGATGTCTATTGTTTTGGTCCAGGAGCCACTTTGTGTAAGCGGAGGGCCGCATCTTTTAAAATTATTGCATTTATTAGTTAACTTTGCATTTCAGGAAAGGTATAAATTGTATCATAAAAATAAATAAAATATTGGCAGTTTTTCTGGCTATTTTGGAGTTTTGGGCTGCCTTTGGCAGTTTTTCTGACTGTCCATATTTTTCTGGGTGTCTTGGCGGGCCACTAAAATATCTGTAGTGGGCTGCATGGGGCCTGCAGGCCGCTATTTGCCCATCCCTGGTCCAGATAATCAAAAATCACTTTCAAACTTTTTTTCCTTGTCTGGAAAAGGTCTGATATGCTATTTTGTGTGCAAATATGACAATCTTTTGCATTATTTGTACTTTGTTTCTAATCTCATCCTTTTGTTATGCACTTATAACCTACGTAATTGATAGTCTTACCATGGATAGTCTAGAGCAGAGCTCCACAACCTTTTATCTTCCACGGCACAACAACAGTGTTTCGATAATTCCGCGGCATACCACAAGAAAAAGCTTACAAATACGTAAATTACAGTAAATATATATATATATATATGTTTTTATTAGATAAAAAACACAATAAAACAGCTCTATATATCAAGATAATTATAATCATTTAAGTTTTATATAAATCCTTTTGAATTGTATACCAACACAAGAACAAAAATATAAAGTTATAGTTTACAAGTAAAAAAATTTTCTCTTTAAATTTTTATATTAAAATTTGTTTTTTGGTCTTTACTTAAGCATAATAAATCAAAGGTAATTCAAACGTAACTAATTTATCAATGATATATTTGAGCTTGTTTTGATGAACATATGTACGTTTTATATTGGTCTCTATAATAGAAAGATCTACTCGAAGTTCATGGTCAAGACCCTTTAAACATGATCGTTTGTCATTTTTAACTAGAACCAGTGTCGAAACACTTTGTTCGCATAAGTATGTCATAGAAAAAGGGAGCAAAATTGCAATGGCCTTGTCAGAAATTTGTGGATATTCTTTCTTAATTGAAATCCAGAAAGAGGACGCTCGAACATACAATGTATGGTAACAACATGTTTTTGTTTTCTGTATAATTTCGACCCAGAGAAATTACATCTTAGCAAAAAGTTAGAGAAATATTTTACTTAGAAAAATTTCTAACTAATGCAGTGGTTATTTTTTTTTATTATTATAATCGATAAAATCACCGCGGCACAGTCAAGATCATCTCGTGGCACACTAGTGTGCCACGGCACGGCAGTTGCAGAGCACTGGTCTAGAGTTCAGTGTTCATGCTAACTCTCATGCTGGTTATCATATAAAGTCCAGTTATATTTTGTATTGTGAGTTTCTTCTATAGTAGATATTCAATACCAGCAAAGTTTAATATTATTTAAATTGCTTATTTATTTTTATTCGACAAGGCTTAGAATTTTAAAAGTTGCTATATTTTTCAGAGAGCTTAAGTAAACAGTTTAAAACATCTAAAAATGTAATGAAAAGGAAATCAGCTATTAAAGAATGTAGAATTTTAATATATTTTTCTATTATCTTCATTTTACAAAATATGTTTTTTTCCCGTGATATTTATTTATTTTAATTGACTTTTTTAAAATATTTTGGTAATTTGTATGAATATTTTGTTATAGTTTTTACAAGTTATTACCAGAGAAACTGAGATGGAAGCTAATCTCCGTAGACAAGTTTGTGACTTAAAAGCTGAATTGGGAAGTATTAGCATGGTAGATGAATTTGCAAAATATGCAAAAATAAAAAGAAAAGTCAATAAAGTGACAGATGAGTTGTCTCATCAATGTGAGTTATCTTTTTTCTAATAGTTGATATTAGAATTGCACTGTTTTGCCTGTATAACTTACTGCAGTTATTATGCAGCTTAAAGAGTTTTTATTTGGTTCTATTATGCACTGTGTTAAAAAGGAAGTTCTATATGCTTTAGCTTAAACAGCAGGCAAGAACCCTAAGTAAAGTGTCCAAAGTTATTTATTGTTTATCTCTTTATGTGTATGCCATTATAAAAAAAAACAGAAAAAAAAACTCAGAAATAAATCAGAATTAAAAGTTAATATAAATGTTGGAGTCTTTCATGTTTGAAAATTATGCCAAATATATGAAAGCTAATAATCTGATTATTATTCTTCATATGCAGTAACCACCGCTTATAGTGATCAGCGGTTATAAGAATCAACCGTTTATAAGAATCAATATCGCAAAAACAAAAACAAATGTATTATTTCCATGTTAAAATTTTTGCATTAAAGAATCAACCAACCGGTTTTAAGAATCAGTTTACACTCTTCGCTTTCCTTTCATTTTTCCAAAAAAAGCCATTTAAACCCTCAAAAGGCACGAAGTTCTTTCTTTTTTTTAAAAAAGAAAGATTGATAAGATGGGATGGAATATAGTCATAAAATTCATCCCTTTCTTTGTTTGAAGTAACATAATAGTTTCCCCTTAAACGCTTTACCACAACATTGTCCTATTAGCTTGACCAGGGGGCATCTTTACCCGTCCGAGTCCGATTTCACTTTTCTCCACTGACAAACAAAAATAGGGACTCTTTTTTTACCACCTCCCACATCCTGGTTGTGGCTTCCTGGACCCTGAAACACATAAATCTTCAGCGAAGTGTCCACTATCATTCAGGCAAACGTGACATTAGTAGATTCAGCACGTTATCAAACCGAGAAACGTAAGCTAGAAGGTGAATCTTTTGTCTGAGACAATTAGTATTGAAAAGAGGTATAAACAGCCTCCTGAAAACTGAATTACGTCAAACTACCATAGAAAACTTTTTCTTGCTCCCTTCCTGTAGTTGAAATGTTAAAACTGTTCAGCAGGTATGTTGTAACTTGTAACAAATATTGTTTTTTTCTTCTCTTACTATAATCATGTGTATCTACTAATAGGTCTAAAAATGAAGCTGTATTTTTAAAATTATAAAACAAAAATTTAATAAAAGATAATTAATGTAAATTAAAGAGTATTTTATGGTAAATTATCTAATATATGTACATATAGGTGTGTGTGTGCCTGGCCAAAAGCCTAAATTTCGGCTATAAGAATTAACCACTTATAAGAATCAAAAACAGTAATAACAAACATGATTCTTATAAGCGGAAATCACTGTACTTGGATCTTTTTTTTCCTTCGTTGGAATCTTCCATCCTTAATGTACTTATATTCAAGAAAGAAAAAAAATCAGAATTAAAGATCAATACAAATGTAGGAGACTGTGATGTTTGAAAATTATCCCAAATGATATGAAGGTAAATAATCTAATGTTCACTTTATGTAAATTACTCTTTAGCTGTACTCGTTAATAAGATCTCTCTTATTACGATAAACTTTGAAAAGGCAGTAAATTCATAAAAAAGGCATTTTTTTTTAAAACAGTGATTTTTTGTATCAATTCTTCCATCTGGTATTTTTTTAATTCAAAATTTAGTTGCGATTTAGAAGTTAGGGAAATTCTAAGAATTTCATACATTGCAAGAATTTTTTAGCATTGTTTTTTCTTTTTAGTAGTTTTATTAGCTTTTTATAGATTGATTTCTAGGGAATTTGATTAAATTTCAATCAGTTGAGTAAATACATTTCATAAAAAAGTAATTTAACTTTTGTTCTTTTGATTAGTAATGCTAAATATTTCAAACCAACATTTTTAATACCAACTTGATAATTTTAATCTAAAATGTAAATTATATTGCATATTATAGTAACTATTGGGTAAAAAATTACTTTGTATTTTATCATTTCAGTAAAAGTGTTATGTATTATTTACTGTCTTGATTTTTCTATTATTTCTGTTATTCTTTTCTGTCTTGCTTATAAAATATTGGAGAAGAATACCAGCATTTTGTTCTATGATTTCTCTCTTTTTTCTCTTCTTTTTGCTGTTTGAATGTTGTTTTCATACACTAATATATGAGGATATTATTGTATAGTAAAAATTGTTAACTCATAGTTCCTCATAATTATTTGGATTTGGTTCTAGACCATCCTTTTTTGTCAAAAATTTTAAGAAGCTCTGGTATATATGTATAGATTTTGCATTTTAAAATTAAAAAGTGATTTATTTATTTATTTGTTGATATTTTTCAGTTTTTTGGTAATGTTTTCTATGTTTTGATTCTGCTTATTTTTAGATTAGAATCTTTATGTAATATATATTCAAAATTTTTCCAGCTGATATACGAAGCACATACACAATGAAAGTTCGCCTCTTTGTGACTGCTGCATTATATACATGCATGGTAAGGATTTTCATCAATATTTCATAAAATGAATGAGTGAAAATTAATTGATGGATACCAAATACTGGGTTTCCTTGGTTGAATGATTGTATTTCATAGTCAATGTAGCAGGTTCCAAATTATTTTATAAGCATGTACAGTTTTACAACGGAAAGGTTACTGAGAACATGAAGAAAAATGGCATGTTACTACTGTTATGAAAGTAGACTAAAAAATCCTTCAAAATAGTTTTCAAGGGAATGCATTGAAAAAAAAATTCAAATGAATAAATATCGCTGATATGATTAACTATTTTATATTATTAACTTACTAGATCAAAAATATTAACTTATTTCATTATCTGTTGTCATACTTACCCTTTTCTTTATGTAATGTCTTTTAAATGTTAGAATTGTTTCAACTCACTAAAATGGCTTCTTAGTTACAAGAGAAGATATTTGGATATATCTCATTGAAATGGATATTGCTTTTAATGATAGTTTTAGATTAGTAATTGAAGTAGTGTTGACCTTCGAAATTTTTTCCAGTTTTGAAAAGAATTTCATAAAACTTTCCCAAGTCACAAAGATAAGATTTTTTATTTAAACAGCTTGTTGTGATATGAACATTAAAACACAGTGTTGAAAATTCATTGTAAAAACATTTGTTTGTAGAGAATTTTAAAAACTTTGCTGTCAAACATGATGACATAGCCCTGCAAGAAATGTATTTTTGGCTGGCATAAAATGGTCAAAGTAAATAGTTAAGTAACAACTCCTAGAGAAGGTATCAAATGGTATAAAAAACTCGAGATTGAACTCATTCTTGGGTGAGTAGTGGTAAATGCATGGTTGGTGTACAGATGTACTTCAAATAAAAATTTAATATTCAAGCCTTTCAGAAACATTTAGTGGTAAAACTTCTAAATGATTTAACAAGAACTCAAAAACATGTTTCCTATGAGCATCAATTGTTTCAATCAATTTTTTGTTTCTGCTAAAGTACATCAACAATATACATAGAATGAATATAACTGGCGTCAAAAATTTTTGCAGAAAATGTGTACAATGCTATGCTAAACTTCCCGAGCAACAGGGACATAGAATAGCTCAAAATAAATCTAAAATGTTTTGTTCACTCTGCAGCCAATGGACTGACTGCCTGCATTTGAACTTTTTAAATTTATAACATAAATAAATCAAATATAATGATGCATTATTAAATTATATATGAAAACACTTTTCTTAAAGTCAGTTAAATTTAAATAGTTCAAAATTCTTGGTTTTAGTTTTTACTAATCTAAAATATTAATTTACCTAAAATCTAATATATTTATATTTGCCCCATAACCAACCTAACAAAACTTTCTTTTTATATGCACCTAGCATTATAAATATTGTGAGTTATACATACTTTTAACCATATGTACCCGTCATACATATATGAATGATGTGGATCTGCCAGAAACATTGATATCATTTATATATAAATGATTAGCAATGATTTTTTTTTTCGGCATGTGGTATTGCATTCCTAGTGGCAGTAGTAGTAGTAGTAATGACTTTAGTGACTCTTGGGAATTCTTTTATAAAATTAAGAGAAGAATTTTTTTCTGTGGCCTGTGAAGTTATCAAAAAATTAGGGAAATATGTTTGAACAAAATGTTTTTCTTCATTAATTTGGCTCACTAATTATTTTTATCATTTGAATTTACTTGCTATTAGATCTATGCTTTTATAAGCTATATAGACATTTTTTAAATGAATCTGAGTCTTTTGCATAATCCCTAGCAATCTCTATTTCTCCTACAGATATTATTGTTAATAGTCATAACAAATTAGTTATATGCTTGTAAAGATTAAAATGATGAACAATTGATAAAATATCAGAAAAGCATTTAAAAAATTTTTTTCAGCATTATAGCAGTTATTTATATTTAAAATATCATTTTGAGTCATCTATTACAGTTAAATAGAATGTAATTTTCACATGTTCTTTCATTAAAGCATAATTGTTAATTTACTTCAATTTTATATATTTTATTTCATTTAAAAATTTCTTTTTTCCATAGAGTTTCACTATTATTTATCTTCATTGGTACTATAGTAAAGAACCTGTTGCCATTTTTCCTGAAGATTGGCTTTATCCGTTATCGTCCCTATTTTCATATCCCTCAGGAGTTCCAGGTATATATCTAAATATTTTTCTTTTTCAGTTCTACTTTTAACCGCACTCCTTATACATTTCTGTTTAATCTTTTTATCTATTTTTTTGGACTTTATTTTCTTTTTGTCTGTTGCACATGTTAACTTAACATTTTCTTCATTATTTTATGAACGTAATGCTTACTACTTAATGTTAAATAACTTTGCTTTATGGATTTTTGTAATTTTTTTATAGTTTCTAAAACTTTTATTCTGTTAATTTTGTTTTCATGAGAGTATAGTATAAAACTGTGCATTATTTATCTCCACATATGAGAAATAACAATTTTTATAAAAACTGAAAAATACATATAGTTTTATTTTGTTATTTATATATAGTATGACTGTCTATAAACTTTGAAAGAAATTATTCTTAAACAAATTTATGAGTATGTTGCTTGGTATCTTAAAGAGAATGGAAAACATAGTTTGATATAAAATTGGTCATTTTCATAGTAAGTTTACTAGAATTATTAATTTCAAAACAAGATGTTATTTTTACAAGAATCCTTTCATTTACTTGTCTGTATATTATAACCATAAAACATAATTTACAGTTATATATATTATAGTTTATAGTATATTTTAATCATACATAATTTATATAATTTATTATGAACTATGATTGCCAAATTTTGGCACTACTTGAAATACTTTTGTTTTATTTAAAATTTGCATATTTATGTATTATTTTGTAAAAGAGTGGACCAGTTCTTTTGTAATATTTTGGTAAAAAATAAGTCTTCATGTACCTAACTTTGGTTATTCATCTCTTTTGAGGTAAATTATAATGGAATTTAATAAATCATTTATATACTGTTATATACAATTATAGATTTACCATTTGAATAATGAACTTGCATTGTGGTTTCTGGAAACAGTATATCTTTTTGTATACGGTAGGCAAGAAGGTTTGGTTTGGTTTTATTTTTGGCACAGGATCTATCCACAGAACATATGCGCTTTTAGGCAAGAAGGACAAATTTATCTGTTTTAAAATTCTTCAGTTATAATTTATTTAAATGTCCCCTCTTTTTTAAATTATAATAAGGAACCAGGAAAAGATTTATGCACTAATTAATTAGCTTTTTGTAAACTCAAAAGATTTAAGTTTAGCTGATATAGATCACCACTATTGGCATTTTAAGAAATGCTCCCTTGCAGTATCAATAGGAAGCTTCCTATTTTTTTCAAAAGTTTCAAGGTCATCTCAAGTATGAGCTCTGTCATTTTAAGATTTTTTGCCAGAAGTTCATATTATAGTCAGCAGTCCAGAAAAAATTAAGCCCATCTAAAATTTGAGCAGAAATGAAATAATGTTTTTAGTATGACTGATTTTCATTAAGTGTCATTAGGAACCAGTAGTCAAAATATATGGAAAAGTGTGCTACAGTATTCTTTTAAAATCAGCCCCTGATGCTGGTGCTATGTTGCGTCAATCTCAAGTTTAGTTTTGTTTCAAAACATGACCTCAGCCATAGGCACACACAGAGAAATATTTAAAAAGGATTATGAAAAAAAACCCCTTTTTTTTAGTATCTAAAGAAGTCTGCTTCTTCTATGTATGTTTTATGTGTGCTTCAGCTAGAATGCATCTAAATCTCAAGGGTCTTAATATGAGCCTTATTCATAACTTTAAATCATATAACTTGATCAAATCATGACGAATATTGCAGTTAATGTCATCTTTAATTTAGTACTAGAAGGTGTAATTATCTCATTGGTTTGAATGAATATTTGACTTACTTAAATCGGCTAATTAAATGTTACTCCTGAGAGTATGGGAAGAAAGGATTCAAGGTTTGGGAAACAAGATTTATAAATAAATTACTTCTATGTAACTTAAGTCTCCTCCTCACTCAGCTCTAAGGTGATCAGAAAACTAAATTAGGTATCTTAGTTAAAATAGAATAAAAAGTTAAATGACTATAATAGGTGTCAAATAATTAAAGTAAGTATTAAGATTGATTAAAATACTGATGATTAGTCTGTTAAACATTTTATAGTACTATTTCATTTATGGATTCTGTGTGCATTGGTGGTGTATTTTTCTATAGTGATTTTTAATATGCATATGGGTATTTCTAAGCATGATGGAGGGGGAAAAAGTTTAAACAGTTTTGTATAATTCCTTGTAACTAATAAAACATTTGTAACTGCAGTTATATGTTTTCAGGTCAGGTATTTCTGGCATCTTATGTTTATAATTGCTGTCCACATACTTTTGTAGTTAGCTAAAGGTTGTTAAAATTACACTGGATATGTAGTTATGTAATGATAAATCATCAGAACCTGAAATGTCGCTTGAATATTTTCGTCTAACTGTTGAAAAAGATGAAACTTTTTAGATTTAAATTGATTTAGTTTTAACTGGTATAGCTGAAACAGTATTTAGTTATACTTATGTATTTCATCTATTTAACTGATATTATATTACTTACTCTTTTATGAATCTTTTATATTGAAATGGAGTTATAATTATGTACTGGTTTGTTTGTATTTAAGTTAATGTTATATATAGAATGTAATTAGCATAAAATACTAAAATATTATTACACATTATTATTAAATATTTGTTGGTTAATGTTTGTAATGTTACATTAATGATTCTCAAATATTATAAAAGTTTCTTTGTTTTTATCAAGTGATAAATATATATGGTTTTTATCAAAATGTATTTCTCAGGTTTCAGAAGCACTAATCTTTTAGTAATACAGGCATCCTCTTTTAATATTTAATTCTCAGCAGTTAGGTTAAAATTCGATATTTATTTGAAAATATTATCTAGTATAGTTCATAGTTTTAAATTTCAGTATCTTAGTGTTGTGTAGCTGTTACTTGTGTAATAATACAATATTAATTTTAAAATTTAAAGATATTCATTAAAATGATATAAAGTAGGAGGATTTTTTGATACTTTAAAGCGGTGCTCCACAACTGCCGTGCCGTGGCACACTAGTGTGCCGCAAGGTGATCTTGATTGTGTCACGGTGATTTTATCGATTATAATAATAATAAAAAAATTAACCACCACATCAGTTAGAGGAATATTTTACTTAGAAAAATTTCTAACTTTTTGCTAATATGTAATTTCTCTGGGTCGAAATTATACAAAAAACAAAAACATGTTGTTACCATATATTGTATGTGTACTGGAGCGTCATATTTCTGGATTTCAGTTAAGAAAGAATATCCACAAATTTCTGACAAGGCCATTGCAATTTTGCTCCCTTTTTCACGACATACTTTGTAATGCGAACAAAGTTTTTCAACATTGGTTCTAATGAAAACTTAAATAATTGGTCTAATTAAAAATGATGAATGTGGTTCTAATTAAAAATGACAAACGATCATGTTTAAAGGGTCTTGACAATGAACTTCGATTAACTCTTTCTAATATAGAGCCAAATATAAAACGTACATATGTTCATCAAAACAAGCTCAAATATCTCAATAAATTAGTTATGTTTAACCCTTTTTATCCTGACAGTACTTATAAGTACCACTTTGTTCAAACACCTATAAATTCGTAATATGACCGTTTTTCTTAACGGTACTCACAAGGACACGAAGAGTGTAGTTCTGAGAGCTGGGTGTAGATGGCAGCACCAAGCAGATATCTTTTTTCTTTGCATTGTAGGGATTTTACGTTTGGCGCGCAGCATTCGAAAGCCATTTTGCAGTAGAGTTTATGCACGTGTTGTTCTTTTGAGTAATTTAGTGGTTTATTACAGGTTATTTGGAACTATAATTTTTTATTGTCTTCTATACTCTGCAGGTAAGCATTCCCTATATTCTATTTGAAATTTACGATTTTATTTTCTGCCATAGGGTCAAAATTTAAGCTGGTACTCAAAAGTACCGCCAGAACATGAGAGTATTTTTTTTCTTATTTTTCTTACTTTTACCCCATAGAAAACGTAATGTTGGTAATTGTTATTTGATTTTGATTTTTGTTAGTAGTACTTCTTTAGTGATTTGTACAATGTTGTAATGTTTTTTTTTTTTTTTTTTTTTCTTTTATTTTCAAATATATTTCAATGTATAAAAATTACTTCAAATAGGAGACAAAATAAAGGGGAGGATTTTTTACCCCATAGAAAATGTAATGTTGGTAATTATTATTTGATTTTGATTTTTGTTAGTAGTACTTCTTTAGTAGTTCGTACAATGTTGTGATTTTTTTTTTGTTTTTTTTTCTCTTTTTTCAAATATATTTCAATGTATAAAAATTACTTCAAATGGGAGACAAAATAAAGGGGAGGATTTTTTACCCCATTGAAAACCTAATGTTGGTAATTATTATTTGATTTTGATTGGTAATTATTATTTGAATTTGATTTTTGTTAGTAGTACTTCTTTTGTGGTTCGTACAATCTTGTGATGTTTTTTTCTCTCTTCTTTTCAAATATATTCGGTAATCTTTATTGGATTTTAATTTTTGTTAGCAGGCTCACAATCTTATATTGTTATTTTTTTCTTGAAATACATATTTTCAGGCAAAAATGCCTCGTAAAAGATATTTGACTCAGGAAGAAATAGAGGTTCTCATGGCGGAAGACTTTTCTTCTGATATAGACACACCATCTGAGAGCAGTTCTGAGGATGAATTAGAGCAAGAAAATTATGCTATTCCTGGTTGTTCCGGATTACAGAATGTTCAACCAATTCCAGATTCTGATTCCAGTGATGAAGATATATCAGATTCTGAAAACAATAGAAAGTGGAAGAAAACAACCTTTTCAAGTAAGTTGCCGGCATTTACAAAGGAGGTTGGTCCAGTTTGGCAGCATTTTTGCGGAAAAGAGACAGCAACCGATATTTTTCTTACTGTTGTTCCAGAATGCACAATGGAAAATTTAGTGTTTCAAACTAACTTGTACATACAACAAAAACAGAAGAGAGTGAAACCTATTGAAATAGGAGAAATTCATGCATTTATAGGCCTTCAGTTTCTATTTGGTTACCATCGTTTACCTCATGTAAATCATTATTGGTCAAGTAGTGCCGACATTGCAGTTCCACTTGTTCCCAAGACAATGTCACGCGATCAATACTTCGAAATTTGTTCAAATATTCATGTGAATGATAACAGTGCTACACCAGAAAACAATTCTGATAAACTGTATAAAATTCGACCTGTAATTCAGGACCTCAATCAAAGCTTTCAGCTTTTGAGATTACCTAATGCAATACAGAGCATAGATGAAAGTATGGTATTTTTCAAAGGACGTTCATCTCTAAAGCAGTACAATCCCATGAAACCCATAAAGAGGGGTTATAAAATATGGTGCCGCTCTGACATGAGCGGTTATGTATATGAGTTCGAGGTATACCAAGGCAAGAGAAAGGACATTGATGTAACTTCCAAAGAAAGGTTTGGACTAGGGGGATGTGTTGTGGACAGACTGACCCGTTCTCTCAAAGGTGATAACTATACAGTGATGATGGATAATTATTTCACTTCTGTTAAGTTATTTGAACACCTGAAGGCAAACAACATATATGCTTATGGAACTGTTCGTCCCAATAGGAAGCATCTCCCCAAACTTCAAGAGGATAAGGAAATGCAGAGGGGTGATTTTGATTACCGCTCAACTGACCAAGGAATTACATTTTTCAAATGGAAGGACAACAAGTGTGTCCATCTATTATCAAATTATCATGGCACTGAAGCAACTACCTTGAGTCGTCAAGATCAAGATGGGACAAAGAAAGATGTTGCAGCACCTATGATAGTCAAAGACTACAACTCATCAATGGGTGGAGTGGACAAGGCAGATATGCTCCGCTCATTGTATGACAGGGACAGAAAAGTTAAGAAATGGTGGCACAGATTGTTCTTTGCGATGCTTGAAATGGCATATGTCAATGCCTATGTCATTTATAAAGAAATTCATGGAGAAATTTCATTATTGGAGTTTCGGAGGAATTTGGCAGTGGGGCTCATAGCCCAAGGAAATGGACCAGGAAAGAAGAGAGGTCGTCCTGCAGTCAGCACCACACCAGAACAACCAAAGAAGAGAAGGAAAAGTAACTTTTCTGTGCCCAAAGATATTAGGAACCAAAATCTTGGAGCTCATTGGCCTACATTCGTTCAGCAGAGGGGGAGATGTGAGATGTGTTCAACTCGAAAAGTACAGTCCAAACCTCATTCAAAATGTTCATTTTGTAACGTATTTCTCTGCTGCAATGAAAAAAAGAATTGTTTTCATGATTATCATCTCAAATAGTTTAAATAAAAATATGTGTGTTTAAACTTTTTTGTCCTTATATATTACCCATATTCCTGACGGTACTTCTAAGTACCAGCTGCATAATTAACCGCTAAAACACTGTAAAAATTATTTTCTTCTTTCCTAGGGTTATTCTCCACTAAAACTTATCTAATGATGCAAAAATTCCATTAAAAAGTTGCTGGTAAATTAATTCAGGATATAAAGGGTTTTAAATTAACTTTGATTTATTAGGCTTAAGTAAAGACCAAAAAACAAATTTTAATATAAAAATTTAAAGAGAAATTTTTTTTACTTGTAAACTATGACTTTATATTTTTGTTCTTGTGTTGGTGTACAATTCAAAATGATTTATATAAAACTTAAATGATTATAATTATCTTGATACATAGAGCTATTTTATTGTGTTTTTTATCTAATAAAAACATACGTATTTATTGTAATTTATGTATTTGCAAGCTTTTTCTTGTGGTGTGCTGTGGAATTATCGAAAAAACATTGTGCCGTGGAAGATAAAAGGTTGTGGAGCTCTGTTTTTAAGAATATCTAATCTTCAATCCTTGATAATAAAATAAAAGAAAAAAATATGCATCACCTGCATGTTTGCATAAACATATATATTTATATATATATAATTATGTATGCATAAACATATATATTTATGTGAATGTATTTACTTATGAATAATCTTTGACTGGATCATAATATCAAATGATATATAAATGTTAATAAAATGATGTTTAATAAATGATGTTAATTTTGTTTTAATGTTTAATGCCAAAATTCAAGTAACAGAAGTAACTTTATATGCTATATCCAAAAGTGTCACCCCCAACAGCTGAAGCTTTTACCATCATTCAAACCTATAATCTGTAGATTATATGTTAAAAAAAACTTTTGAATTTCTTGATGTAGATTAGGCCTGCACAGTATACAGCCTGCAGGTTACATGTGGCCACACCAGCACTCACTCTGTAGCCTGTAAAGACTTTTATAAAGACGCATAATGTAATAAATCTAAAAAATACAGAATATTTTTTTAGATTTATTTTTAAAATAACCAGTAATTTATTTTTTTTAGATAAAATATTTTTTGCTCTCCCCTCTATTCTATTTTCTTGCAACCTGCAGCAGCTATCCGTAAAGTAATACAGCCCTCATCACATTTCAAGTAGTGCAGGTCTGATGTAGATTATAAGCCATTGTGTATTATCTGCAACTTTTTTACTGAAACTGCAAGGTAAAGTTTATAGTTCTGAAAACGACCCTCTAAAATATTTTTCTTTAATGATAATGGCAATACAATTGTCAGAAAATCATTATTTCATTACTAAATGATGGACTGAGGTTATGCTGAGATCTGCACTGCACCAGCCAATATAACTCATTTGTAAAATTGTGCATGATGATTTTATTTAGTATCAAGCATATATGCGTTATTCTAAATGAGTTTAATGCTTTAGTTGCATCATGAAATGGCACTTTAACTTAGACATACAGGGTATGTTGAAAAATAGAAGGTAAACAGGTGGTCAATCCATTGTGGATTATATGCTGCAGCAGATTATAGGCAGGAATTTATGGTAAATTTTCATTTATGTACTCATAAATAATACATTATTTGAGTGTAAACAGTTTCCCTTATGCCATGCAGCAATGGTGAATAAAAATCCTGTCTTATAATGGGATTATGATGTTAACTTATTAAAGGTATCATCATTAATTATTAATATCTCTATTTTGGTTTTGCATAGCTGATCTTAGATCATATTTATTATTTACCAACTGAGAACTAGATATCTTGTGTTGATAGATAGATAGAAACTAGAGAATTTTTTTTAGTTATTATTTATTAAATTCTTTGTGGGTTATTATTTTGATAACAAGTTTACTACCAAAGTACAATATTTAAAAGAAACATACAAGTACACCCTCTCCCCTCTTGTGGTGACAAATTTAACTTAAGGTTTGCTACCACATTTACATGTGATCAATCTCAAAAGATGCATCTTTTAACAATGAAGTAAAATAAATATTACTGTTTCTTTGATAATGTTAATGCTTCTTTAGTTTAAATTATCTCCATCTTTTCTTTACTAACTTTTGTCTCTCACCGAACTGTACTGAATCATCTAAAGACTATACTCTCGGCTGTCTGTTTATCATCATATGTGTATATATATATATACACGTATCGAGCACTGTATATATATATATACATGCATCGAGCACTATATATATACATACAGTGCTCGATTTGTAGAAATAGAGGTGCCGGAACTGTAACCTTCTGGGGTGTGTGTAGGGTAGTCCAAATTATAAATAGACCAGACCCACTCACTAACAACAGAGTAATATATGATTAAATAAATGTTTTTAACTATCGTAATTTATTTTTCTAAAGAGAGATACCTGCATGCCATTCTGGAGTGTTCCGCCTCAAATTGAGCCCTGTATATATATATATATATATTCTCAATGACTCATCTGTGATTGCAATTATATATATATATATATATATATATATATATATATATATATATATATATATATATATATGTATATATGGCCTGTCTCTTTAAGCCTTTTTTTAATTCTTTTATAGGTGCTATTAGCTTGCCGGCATGGTTATTCATCTGTAGCATGACTGGGAGAGTGATGGCAAATTGTCTGCCATTGTAGTTTTGTTTCATGGTGTTACTCAGATTTATTGCACTCCAACATTTTATATTTATTGTATCGTTGTTCACTCAAGATTTGTTATTTTTATGAATTATTAATTCCTGAATCTTTAGTACTTTTACAATTTATTTTACTATCAACTTTAATCTGCATGTAAACTGTGTTTTCTGAAAAAAATTGTATTTATTTTTTGCCATTTGATGATCTTTGTAATGGAATATTAATAAAAAAAAAGAAGTTCTTAAATGTTGTTGAACCAAAATGATGTATTTCTTGTGTTTAACAAATTGTATTAAATATAAAACCTCATATGATGTATAGCTATTAGTTATGTTGATGAAGTTATTAACTGATGAATTGAAACAATATATTGCTTTTTTGGAGCTATACAAAGATATGGAAATTTTTACTTGCAAAAATGTATAACTTATGAGTTATCATATATTTGTGGTTTAAGATACAGGTTTATCGGTTTCTTTACACTGCACAAATTTAGACTGAATTTTTAAATAACAGTAGAAAATGTTATTTTCACTTAAATATACTTTATATTCTTTATTAATTTATAGGTAATTTGGAGAACTTTAATATTTATGCAAACTTTAGGTTTTCAAAATATTTGGATGTCTTTAGGTCTTCTGGTATAAAAAAGGACATTATCTATCTTCATCTAAAATATAATTTAGTTGCTGGATTGAAAGTAAAAAAGTAATCATGATATTGGCCTAAAATTTAGTGAAGACAAGAAAATCAACCCAAAAGATCAGTTTGCTTTAATTTTGGCAGTATGTCACCAGCAGATATGCTTGGGTACTCATATTAGTCAATTAGTATATTAGTCAATTTTACTTTTTTTTTTTTGTTGGTTATGCCATTTCATCTATGAATATCTGAAATAGAAGAATTTGTTATGAGAAATTTTGCTGAATATCTTTTATTGTGTACAGGATTTCTGAACATAGGAGCAGAGTACAGTAACATTTGGACACATAGTAGATTTAGGTGGATTTATAATTCTTTAAAAATTGTGTAAGTTTTGTATCCATTTTTCCATTACGAAAGCTGTTGCAAATTTAGCTCATTGCTATCATTTCTCAAGTGACATACACTAGATGTTGTCCCAGATGTCTTAACTCACACACTTTCAGACCAAATTGTTTGGATGAATTATCTTAAAAATTTTAAGAAGAAAACAAGCAGGAATTTGCTAATATTGTTTTTTGATTCAGTAAATAATTTCCACAGAAAAGGTACTTTCTTTTTTTTTTAAAGAAAAAATGAATTACCTGAGACCATATTCATGTATATGTGACTGCAGTTTTCTCCTGGCCAAGATTATAGACCAAGTAGGCACATCACCATTACACCAACAGAACCTTTTAATTTCATACTCTCCCGTATCTAGTAGCAGGCATGCACAAGGAGCCTGATAGTTTTATCTGTAAAGATTTATCTTTGGGTTTCAGTTCATTATGTTAGTTGCCACATCCTTTTACATTGTTTGAAAACTTCTCCCAACGATTGACTCAGTATTTTTCTTTTTTTCAAACAGTTATGTGACTAATAATATAACTGTTTTCCTACAGTCTTGCAGGGTCAATTTTTTTTCTTCTGAGGTCTCCATGAAACTTGTAAGCTAGTGTCAGAAATATAACTAAAAATCTTGCACCCTTGCATTGAGAGAGAAAATTAACCCCACTGTTCTGTTCATATTTGCTTTACCAATGTACTGTTTGGGTCAATATGACCCGGTCTTCAATTTTCAGAAATGTTTTAGTTTAAAAATTCATTTCTTGAACCTTTTCCCTATTAATCATGATGCTTATTAAGATTTTGTAAAATTGAAGTGAAATACTCAGTTTACCGAATATAGAAATTTATTTTGTTACATTATACATTGTATAACATAAAGGTCTAATAATCCTTTTTAATGTATGTACATTTATAAACAGTCAATTCCGGTTAATCGGACCACATTGGGACACTATCATTTTGGTCCTAATAACTGGCTGGTCTATTTAAACGAACATGCCTTATGTTTCAAGATGTGATTTGGTCCGATTAATCGGAATCGACTGTATATATTTGATAAAAAGAACACTATCATTACAATTTAAACTAAAACTAATATTATTCATAAAATATATTGTTTCTTTATCAAAGCTTGAAAATTTGTAAAAAATGGGAACATAACATGACTTGAAATAATTTTATCATAAAAGATGAAAGTGCAGCTGTAGGCCTGCAATATCCTACTTTACAAAATTATGCATGTAAAAGGTAATTGCCAACCGGGCCATTGTGCCCCAAAATTATTGGTGTGTGGTAGCCGGTTGGCAAAGGTGTTGAGGCAGTGATCTGATGATTGCGGGTTCGATTCCGAATGCTGACAAAAATCCACTGCCATGTTCACTGATGGTGGCCAGGGCACTTAAAATAGGGCGTGGCTGCAATGTCCTCCAAGTTCTCAAATTTACCTCTGGAGGTGCGGGGTCAAGTGTTCCGGTCTCGTCACTTGACTCGGTTCAAAATTACGGGACCGATGTTCTTCGAGGTCAAATCAGACTTCAGTCCTAGTGGTACCTCACCTTAAAGTGAAGCTGCTTACTGCCATTTGCCGAGGACCTAGGTCCTTTGGACTAGGTGTAGGCTTTCCTACTCCAAGGGGATTGGAAACAACAACAAAATTATACTCAGAATAAACGAAATATTATTTGTAATTAGGACAGTAATATGTTACATGTAATTTGCAAACATGCTTCTTGCAGTTGGAACACAACAAATTTGTCTTCCTGTCATTTTTTGATGAACGAAATTTATATCTTGCACTTTTCACTACACTAACGTCTGTTACAGATGGTCCTGGAAGTCCTGAATCTTGGTCTGGCCCTTGAATCCACTTCATTACATTGAGTGATTCTAGATTTTTGGACATAATTTACTGGAAAGCTATGTGAGGTCTAAAAGTAGCATTCCAAGTCCCTCCAGAAATAATCTCAATGTAATTAGCTTGTTTGCATTCTAGCTTGTATCAACCGAAACCCATAGAACAAACACAGTATAAGCAAATGCATCAAGTAAATTATAGAATACAATCATTGGCCAGCAGTTGCTTTACCTTTTACATGTATAAGTGTTTATAAGTTGGTCTAGAGCAGGGATTCCTAATGGGGTCTAGGTGGACCCCTTGGGGGGGGGGGGGTCGATGGAAGTTTAAAAAGGGTCTATAGTATTCCAGGGGTCTATTGGGGGTCGATAAATTTTTCTGTTTTAAAATTTAATTTAATTTTTTAGTAATGTAATTATTAGATAATAATATCCATTTTAATATGTATAAATACAGATTTGCGTTGGGCAGAGTGATCGACACATCTAAAGTTGAATGTCATGACACTTTTGTATATGTGTCTTAATGCTGCTGTCGGCTTTTATTTGTGCACCAACACTAGGCAGAACTGGGGGAAATCTACTGGACCTTAAGTGGGGAGATCACTTTAAAACCTTCAAAAAACTCATTTTTTGATTTTATGATTTAATTTTAAAGGATGGAATGTAAGGAATCTTTTTAAAAAAATGAAGTCAATACTACAATTAGAACCGGTTTTATGGCCAAATGTATAAAGTTAATAGTAAAGTAATTATGTTGTATGCTGTATATTATAGAGAAAAATGTGAGGGGGTCAATGAAGAAAATCATTGCTTTAAAAGGGGTTGATGGAGAAAAAAGGTTGGGAACCCCTGGTCTAGAGTATCCACCACTTCATTAGTGCTGCTGTAATCTAATATTAGTTGGGTTTTTTTTTTCTGCTCTGGAACTTATCTCTTTGTCAGAATGTAGTGTATTCATAAGTACCACATTTTTATTCTTTTTTTGGAACGTAGTTCAATACTGTTATATCTTCTGTGAAGTAAAAAGATGAACTTCTTTGTTAGTCATTTGTTGGGGTAGCTCTTTTTTCTTTTTTGTACTGTACCAAGTATTGTCAATTTGCACCTTAGACTAAATGTCCGAAAATTGTGTGATGTAAAGAAATTATCACAAGTAAGGTTGTTCCCCCTAATTTTATGATTTGGTTTGGTTTGGAGCACTAGGGTCAACTTTTTGCCACACGAGGGCTAATTAGACTGGGACCTATAGTTTAAAGCCAATTCCGAACAGCTACAAACATCTATGCCAACAGTGTGACTCGAACCCACAGGGTCTGAATGGAATGCCAGCACTCTAACCATTCAGTCATCACCTGGCATCACGTGAGCAGCAGGTAGCACATTTTCGTACAGTTTATTTTTCAAAATTATGTTTACAAAAGCACCTGCCTGACAATGAGTCTGCATGTCTCGGGTCGCACATAAAAGCTTGATGGGTTGCATGTGGCCTGTAGTTTGAGTATCCTGGATCTAGAGAGAGAAAACTGTCTGTTTAAATATCTTTATGTAAAGTAACAAAACATCCATGTTGTTTAATCCGTTCCCTGTCCAGTAGACTTTATTATTTTCATACTAATATCAGACTTTATGACTAGTTTTTATTTATGAAAAGCATTGCAATAGTCATCATCTTTTAGGACTGTTTATACCCTGTAAGTTAGAAACATTTCAAAACAGACTATTTTTAAGTACAGTATTTAACAAATACTTATAGGTGGAAAAGCATCCATGAATATTAGAAATTTTTTTTTCCTAATGTCCCTGGGGCTGACGACCATAGTAAATGTGTAGTGCACATGCTTTTATGTCCATCTGTCTTGCTGTTTAATAAAGCATCTTAAATGTGATGCAACTTTATCACCTTAAAAAATGTATTTCAAAATTAAATATATAATTTTTTCCAATTTTATTCATCAAACACTAAGTTAACAATTTACTAATACCCATAAAAAGCAAATGAACTGATTTATTTTTAAAATTTTTGTTTTAAGGCAAGAGTTAAGAAAATGTTATATAAAATTGAAATTTTAAAATTTTAATAAATGGTGCTAGTAATATAGTAGATATGGAAAAATATTTTTAAAGTATTAAATAAATTGATTTTCCTCTGTGAATAATTAATACAGCTTATAATTTAAAACATACTTGAAATTATAAATTTTGTTACCAATGAATTTTTTTTTCAAATTCTTTTGTGCTTTATATATCCCAAATCATGGTGCAATCATATCATATAGCACCATTTTTTTTATGTTCCAAAGTTCGTATTTATGTTAGAAATATTTTTGTACTAAAAGAAACAATCTTTTAGTACTTAGAAGTGCTTTAAAAAGCTAGTTTGATAGTAAGGTCAATTTCACAGCTTTTTAGGTCAGTTTTAATCTGATTTGTACCTAATGAATGTGCTGTACTTGGAAACAAAGACTGAACAACAGGGTATCACATGAATTTTGTACAAAACCTTGAATCTCTTTCATCCAGATTGTTTTTAACTATGAATTAAAAGACGAAAATGGATTTGGAAATTATCAGTTGTGTCTAGAACTCTTCTGAAACCGGGACATTGGATAGGCAAGTTTATTGAGTTAATCCCAACAAAAATATAAGTTTACTAAACATTTTGCATTTAGTAAACTTATATTTTAGTAAACTTATCTGGGATTTCTACCTAAAATTTTGGTCATTTAGCATTTTAACTGTGTTTTTGTGAACTGTAATTTGTCAACTCCTTTCCTTACGAAAACAGTTACAGAGTTTTGCAAAGTTTCATTGTTTCATTTGGCCCAAAAATTCTTGAACAATTTCTTCTTCTTCTTTTTTTTATTATAATAAATTTCTGTTACTAAATGTATTTTTTACATTTTCACTTGGTCTTTAAAATTAAAATTTTTTGGTGTCCATATCTTAAAGTAAATATACTTACAGTTATAGATACAAATATAATTGCTGTATGTTGGGACAGAATTAAATATAAGTTTACATAGAAATTATTATTAAATATAAGCAATTCTGTATTAAAAAAATTATATTTTTTACTTAATTTTTTTAATTTAGATCTTATTTATGAGGGGGTGAAACGCCGTAAGTCCAGGGGGTGAAAGTGGTGTAAGTCCAAAGCATTTTACTACAAAAAATATAAAAAATTCCACTATAAATTGAACAAATTATAATTCATAATAATTATTATAATATTGCAAATAATAATTATTTGCAATTCCACTATAAACTGAACATGGAAATTACATTTTTGCCCACAAATAAAAAAGTTGAAAATGTGACTTGCACCATTTTGCCTTTCACCGCCTCATAGGTTGTACATGGTCTTGCTTTGATCAACAGGACTCAACATTTTGATAAACAGAAGACATTTGAATATATATTTTTTTCTGTGTCGTTCAATATAAACTAAATACTGCATTTAATGAAAGAATTCTTAAGTTCTGGTGTAATTCGTATACTAATGTAGTCTTTGTGGTGCATTATTTATTGAAGTTTTATCCTTTAGGAAACTTGAGCATTATCCTACTGTTGAAAAAAGGGGTTTATTGATGAATTGTAAAATAAACCTTATTTTTTCACTATTTGAGTAACTAAGAACTCGGTGCATATTTCATAGGCATTATTAGTCAGTCTCTTTCATTACTAGGAATATATATAAAATCATAAATTTAAAGTTTTTAGCCATGTCAGAATTTTATGTTATAGTGTTATATCTGCTATGGTATATCAAGTCTTTATGTGGTATATAAACCTTTTTATTGTACTTAAAACTTCCAGAAAAATTGGACTTGCTTTAAGAGTAATAACTATCTGGAACTTGTGGAGAGCTGTGTGAAAGTTTCTTAAAATCCAAAATAAAGATTAATTGACTACTAGTTTAACGGTTACTCCTTCGTTCCTGGGAGTATTGGGTGCCTATGGAGATATGTTGACTTGTCAATATTGAAGTTCATGTCGATAGTCAAATCCAATGCTTTCCAAAATGAAAATAAGTCTGTTTCTGTTAATTGAAATCCTGGCGATGATTAAATGGCTAGGACGTTGGCATTCGTTCCAGACCCTATGAGTACGAGTCCCACTGCTGGTATGGATGTTTGTAGCCGTTCAGAATCGGATACAGACTGAAGGTCCTGGTTTTATAATCTCTTGTATATCGAAAACCGTAGCACCTTCAACCATCCTGTTAATCTGAAACTATTTATCAATTATACACTAAAAAAAAATTAAGGATCTTTTCTTTATACACTAGTGTAAGAAATTAAGATAATTTTCAGACTTGGTCGATTATCTCTAGAACTACTGTACCGATTTTAATGAAATTTGATATGTACAAACATTGATACAATACAAAACAAATAACCATTCAATAATTGTAATACACACGTATGATCGTGCGTAACACTCGTTGGAGTCGTAAGGTATGAAACAGCGGTTGCAGAATAAACAAAAAAATGGGTTAATTTTGCAGCAATCGGCTAATTTCAAATTGTAACAGTAAAAAAGAGTAACCACCAACGTTTATATGATGGAATGAGGTGGCGAATTGTGGGGAGGCTAGAAGCAAGCCAATCTCAAGTCCAAATTTGTAGAGAGTTCAATTTAACGCCCAGCGTCGTGTGTAACTTATGGAAACAGTTCTAGGATACCGGATCCATCGAGAGAAAGCCTGAGCAAGGTCGTCCAAGAGCCACGACGGCCAAAGAAGATCGCCATTTGTCGATTATAGCGAGGCGTAACAGGAGTGCTACAGCTTCTCAGCTCTCTCGTGACTTGTATGCAGCCACAGGAACCCGTGTATCAAGGGTAACTGTTTCAAAAAGACTCCATGACAGAGGGTTGTTTGCAAGAAGACCTGCTGTTTGCCGCTCACTTCTACGAATAGGAGAATCCGTTTATCATGGTGCAGAGAGCATAGAGATTGGAGTATGGATCATTGGGCGACCGATCTCTTCACTGATGAGTCCCGGTTCAGCCTAAACACCGATTCTCGCCGTACGTTCATATGGAGAAAACCAGGGACCCGCTACCTACCCTCCAATGTCCGCGAAATCGACCATTATGGCGGAGGAGGTTTAGTGGTCTGGGCAGGCATCATGTTGGATGGCCGCACACCTCTCCATGTCTTTGAAAGAGGTACTGTGACTGGTGTGAAGTATAGGGATGAGGTCTTGGAGCCCTATGTTCGCCTTTTCAGGGGTGCAGTTGGCCCTGAGTTCATTTTAATGGACGATAACGCGAGGCCACATAGAGCTCTTCTGGTCGACGAATTTCTAGAGAGTGAGGATATTCGCCGGATGGATTGGCCAGCCAGATCTTCAGACCTTAACCCTATAGAGCATGTCTGGGACGCTCTGGGGAGGGCAATTGCAACTCGCAACCCCCCTCCGAGAACTATCCAGGGAATGAAAACAGCGTTGCTGAACCAGTGGGACCAATTGCCACAGGAAATGATAAACTGCCTTATTTCAAGTATGAAATCACGCTGCGAGACCTGTATATCTGTAAGAGGGGACCATATCCCCTATAAACCCATCTATTAACCCATTTTTTTTGTTTATTCTGCAACCGCTGTTTCATACCTTCCGACTCCAACGAGTGTTACGCAAGATCATGCGTGTGTATTACAATTATTGATTGGTTATTTGTTTTGTATTGTATCAATGTATGTACATATCAAATTTCATTAAAATCGGTACAGTAGTTCTAGAGATAATCGACCAAGTCTGCAAATTCTCTTAATTTCTTACACCAGTGTAATATAAATGTGTAGTTCGCATGGGTTGCTTTTATGTATGTCAGCGCTTGTAATTTGTGAGACTTGCTGCATTGTATTGACATGGACTATTTTCCGCACACTCATATTAATTAGAATTAAAGTCATCAGATGTAGAAAATATGACTGATATTACTGAATTCTGTGCAATATTTAACTTCATATCGGTAGGAAATTGACTTATTTGGTTACTGGAGCATTTTAATGAATGTATGAATTTTCTGAGCGCTCTGCCAAGTTTAAATCTAATTTTTTTTTACAAAAATTCCCAAATGTATGGTCAATATCTATAAAATAGCATAAAAAAATAATCTGGGATAAAGTACTTAAATTTTGGGTTGTATAAAATAAACAATCACCACAGAAATTTCTGCGTATTTACGAAATGATTTTTTTTTAAAACTGAAAATTGTGATGTAAATTAAATTTTTTTTTCAGTTGAAGCTTTTTGGGACTGCAATGTCTGTGAATAACGTTAAAAACATTTTGAGAATCATCCCCCCCCCATTTTTAATACGATACTAACACAACAGTAAATTAAATTTAAATTAAAAAAATCCAAATGTAGATATGAAAAGCGCGTAATATTCTAGATTTTTACTGTTGAATTTTTTATCGAACACCCAAGCAATTGAATTTTTTTCGCTATTTATTTTTATCATTTTTATTTTTTAAAAGACAGCAATTAAAAAATCTTGGACACTTAATCATATACTTCTAGATGCAGATAACTGAATTTATGCATTCGTCAGTGAGTCCTTAAAAAAATATCTATTTCTGAACATGGACTTATAAAAGGACTGCTAAGAAACTGAAGCAGCGCCCTGCTTTTTTTACACTTTTAGCAATACAGTTGTTGTGACGCCCCTTGATCGATACTTTGTATCAGTTCAAGTCCATAAAGGCTATTGGGTAGGGTGGTGCGGCTCCGGTTTTAAATAGCATCACAAGGGTCGGAGTCCGACTTGGCTAAAGGACCTGTCCCGTAATTTTGAACCGAGTCAAGTGACGAGACTGGAACACTTGACCCCGCACCTCCAGAGGTAAATTTGAGAACTCGGAGGACATTGCAGCCACGACATATTTTACTCGCACCGGCCACCGTTAGTGAACACGGCGGTGGATTTTTCAGAGACCGGCATCGAACCAGAGACGTTTAGATCACTGGCTCGCTGCCTTTGCCAACTGGGCAACATTAGAGTAGAGTCGCATATTGCAGATTTAAAATTAAGCATGAAGTATACTTTAAGCCAGGATCTATAGATGGCGGTCGCAACACGTTTGTGAGGATTACCTCAAGCTATTAAGGGTCGCATTTGGTGCTATGGCTCTTGCTTGATAGTCTTCATACAACTCGCTTACAAAAAGGCCGTTCCGTCATTTTATTTTATTTTCACGATTTTTAATCTTCTCGAATCGAGCGAAATCTAAGATGCTAGGGGTGTACAGGATACCTTGATGTTGAAATATTGAAATTTACCCATTCAACAACTGTAGTGATATGGCCTACTGTGAAGCGCCTGTTTGATTCACATAAACTATTTGGGAGAGGTAAGGAATACATTCCATCACTTCCATCTACCACATCGCTAGACATTAATTAATGTTGACGTCGAATTACTCGGCATAGGTTGTAACAATTTTTCATGTTGGGAAATGACAGTTGTTTGGATAATTCTACTCCACTAAAGAAACGTTCAGACAACGAAGGGAAAGGAGGATCAATTTTAGGCTTAGTGCTATAATACTATTGTTGTTTCTAATGCCCCCAAGCCTTAAGAAATTCCAGACGAGGTCCATATAGGCTAGTGGGGTGAGTGGTGCGGGTCCGGTTTATAATGGCACCAGAAGGGTCGGAGTACTATCTAGCCAGGTGTCACCTCAATTTCGACCGAGTACCCCCAGGGGTGACTTCTTAGGGGATCTTACCCTCTCCCATCCTCTCTGACTTCATAGAGGGACTTTCCGGCCAGCGGATTTAACATGCCCATATTCGGCCTAGACGCGGAGGTATTTAATGGCACTTGTCGGGATTCGTTCCGAGCACCCTCAGTACTGAAAGCCGACGCGCTACCACTAGGCTACCTCAAGCCCCTATAATACTGTAGATTTACTACCAAACGGAGAATAGTGTGGCGCAATACCATGATCAATTTTGGCACATTGGGAGAGACAGGGAGGCAATCTGACAGAGATATGATGTACGTAAGATCTCTAGTCAGGCATCACATAGCTTTCACCCACTTATATATATATATATATATATATATATATATATATATATACATACACTCATGGACAAAAAAATTAGCGCACCAAGAAATAATTGCGGGATCGTAACGAAACTTGCAATGAAGGTACATGTCGGGGAGATATGCAAATGATTAGAAATGCAGCGTGATTGCGCATTACGTATAGCCGGTAGAGGGCGTTGAACATCGTACTCTGTGGAGTATAAAACAGGTAACCAAAGCTTGTTTGAGTGTGCTGAATCATTTACAAAGGAAGAGCTGAGATAGACATGCCATTACGCCGTGTTCGAAGACAATATAAGCAGTTGTCGCAGTTTGAGAGGGGGAGAATCGTCCGGATGATGGAAGCTGGGTGGTCAGCTAGGCGAGTAGCTCGTCAATTAGGCCGCTCTGATTGTGTTGTGAGGAGGTGTTGGGACCAGTGGACCCGAGAGATGTCATGTACACGAAGACCAAGCTCAGGACGTCCTCGACAGACCAGTCGTCGAGAAGATCGCCACATCGTAAGAAATGCACGCGTACAGCCAACTGCTTCATCGGCCGCCATCCAGGCACAGGTAGCACCTTCACTAGGGGCCTCTGTGTCTTCTCGAACCATACGAAGGCACCTGGCTGAAGGACAGTTGGTATCGCGGCGCCCATTACGTGTGCTGCCCTTGACGCCCACCCATCGACGCCTCCGTTTGGGGTTTTGCCGCGCACGAAGAAACTGGACTGCAGCGGAATGGAACCAGGTCGTCTTTAGCGACGAATCCAGATTCAATCTCGGCAGTGATGACAATTGTGTTCGTGTGTAGAGAGCCCGTGGTGAACGCTTCAATCCTGCCTTTGCTGTACAGCGACACATCGCTCCCACAGCTGGTGTGATGGTATGGGGTGCCATTGCCTACAATACACGGTCACCCCTAGTATTGTTCCGTGGCACCATGACAGCCCAGCGGTATGTTCATGAAATCCTGCAACCACATGTGTTGCCACTCATGCAACGGCTCCCAGGAGCCATTTTTCAACAAGACAATGCTCGGCCTCATACGGCAAGGATGTCACAAGACTGTCTCCGCACTGTTACTACCCTTCCTTGGCCTGCCCGATCCCCAGATTTGTCTCCAATCGAGCATATCTGGGATCATTTGGGACGACGAGTTGGGCATCCCACGAGTTTGAACGAACTAGAGGCAAGGTTACAGCAAATATGGAACGAAATGTCTCAAGACATCATACAGAACTTGTATGACTCAATGCCCGATCGTATCGCATCGTGCACTCGCGCTAGAGGGAGTCCAACGGAGTATTAACTCCTCCGTTCTTTTGACTTTTTCTCTGAAATAAATTATCCTTTTTCTTTGATTTTCTTATCATTTACTTATATCAAAGTAGTCATTACGTATGTAAAATTTCGTTTCATTTTGACGACTCCTTCTTGGTGAGCTAATTTTTTTGTCCATGAGTGTATATATATACACTGGTGTCCAAAAGTTAAGCATAATGGATGTTTATGTGATATTTAAGGAAATCTAAGTCAGAATGGCCGGAAACGTGATATGCGAGTGTAATACGGTTATACCATAAGAAAACAATGCAAATGACGGTTATTGATCACTTTTATTATCCAAAGAAACAGTTTGAAAGAAAACAGCGCAAACTAATAGATTATACTTTAGTGAAAAAAATTAAAATAAATAAGGTTATTTGACAGTTTAATAAGGTGTGTGGTCGCCTCTGGTAGTCACACATTCTGCACAACGATTGTCCATATGTGCTATGAGAGAGTGAATGAGTTGAGGCCTCAGACTTCCCAGAATTGAGGAGAGCACTTTCCAGTTGTGGAACGGAGTTTGGTGGGTGCGGAAGGGCTGCAATTTGTCTCCCAAGCATATCTCACACAGGCTCAATAGGATTAAGAGCAGGAGAGTGAGCGGGCCACTGCATGCGCTGGATATTTTCACTTTCAAGGAAGTTGTCGACCAGGATCGCACGGTGACAAGGCGCATTATCATCCATGAATATGAATCCAGGACCAACAGCACCTCGAAGCAGGCGAACATAAAGCTCAAGGACTTCGTCTCTGTACTTTTCAGCGGTAACAGACATGGTGTCAACGACGTGGAGGTCTGTGTGGCCATCCAGAATTATGCCTGCCCACACCATGACTCCCTTTGAAGGAAAACGATGTCTTTCCGTGATGTTTCTTGGGGGAAAACAAGTTCCACGTTCTCTCCATATCGTTTTCCGACGAGAATCAGTCTTCAGAGTAAACCTGGACTCGTTACTGAACATCACATTGACCCACTGTTGCAAACTCCAGTTTAGACGAGCGCATTTATGCGCAGGCCTGAGAGGAATGCAAACGGCTGGTCGTCTGGCGTACAGACCAGCATGATTGAAGTCTCCTATAAACATTTTGCCTCGAAACTCGCACTCCTGTACTGTGGGCGCTGAACCGAGTTCTCTGGCACAACTGTCACTCTGACGTCGCGCAGTTATTGCCAAACATCGGTCTTGACGAACGGTTATTACTCTTGGTCGATCTTGTACTGGTCGTCGGGTAACATCTCTTGTACTTTGAAACCTCTGCCACAGTCTTGAGATCACACACTGAGGAACATTCAGAATTTGAGACACTTCATTTTGAGATCGTCCACATTCCAGCATTCCAATAATTCTTCCTTTCAAAAACATATTTATTTGGCGTCTTTGTGCCCTCCTGTGGCCTTTTTAATCGTTTAACTCGCCCCTGAGCACAACAATTGCATATAGCCTGCCTGATCTCCTTATGGCATGTGAATCGGTTTTATACTCGTTCTGACGTGCGCACATGTTTTGCGCATGCCGACTTCGACTGAAATGTTTTGAATATGCACACTGTTTCACCTTCAAATATTGATTTTCCACAAGGGATTTTGAACAATTTGACCAATATTTACCCACGTTCTACCACATTTTACGAATTATGCTTAACTTTTGGACACCAGTGTATAATCCGTTCCTGCAAAAATCGGATGAGAAAACTTTGAACTAATTATCTAAGCTCCTAAACGGCACCACATAATACATACACATACACACATATATAAAAATACAAACCGAGTGGCCAGTTTATTATGACCACCTACTCAGTACATCGTTTTGCTCTCAATACTGCTGCTGTTCTCTTCGGCATGGACTCTATGAAATGTTGGTAAGTGGTTTTGAGGAATCTGAGACCATATCCGATGAACTGCATTTTCCGGTTAGAGAACTGGAAAGTGCATATTCGATGGTTCTGGATTCTCTGATGCCCCTTTTAACCTCATCCTCTAAATGTTCAATTGATTGAAATCTGGTGATTGTGGAGGCCAACTAAACACGGCGAAGTCTCCGTCATGTTCATCGAACCATCTGTGGACACTGTGAGCTTTGCGGCACAGGGCTTTGTCCTGCCAGAAGTATCCATCTTCAGTGTGGATGTACTTAGGAATATGGATGTACTTAGGATAAATGGAATATGTACTTAGGATAAATGGATGTACTTAGGAATTTTAACACATTCCTTTCTCTGAACCTGAAAATAAATTGAAGGTGATTCAAGAAGGATTATTTTTGGAGGGAAATAAATTGCTTTTATACGAGAAAATTTACCTGAAGGACTATTTTAGGGGAACATACGCCTTTACATTACCTACTACAGGGCCACAGGTAGACTAGTTGTATCGCATTGGGCTTCGGGCTGGACGTGTTCAGTTCGAATCCCGTAAAACGTCATTAAATACTTTCTTGTCAAGCCTGGATATGGGTATGTAAAATCCATTGACCAGAAAGCCCTTCTATGAGGTCAGTAAGGGAGAAGGTACTAACCTTTCAGTGTCGCCCCTGGGGAGGGGGGTGCTCGATCGAAACTGAGGCGGCACCAAGGGGCAATGCTAATTCACCTGTATAGTGCTCTTAGATAAAAAGTATTTGGCAATTTACCGCGGTTTAACGTGTGGATGTCTCAGAACAAGTGCCTCCGTATTAAACAAAAAATGAAAGAATAAACATCTACTACAAAAAACTAGTGAAAACCTATTATATGAATCTCATTACAGCTAAATACTTTATGTGCATGTCCATGTAGTGGAGAAATCTACTTACCTTCACAAAATAAATCCTATCTTTTTAAAATATGTTTTGTTCTCTCTATTTACTATTAAAAAATTCGCTTTAAAGGATTTAAATTTATTTCTTCTACAAAAGCGCCCCTCATTATGTTAAAATTTAGTGCTTTTGGGTTATTCAGAATCACTAATCTTATAACGTTAGTGAGAATAGCGACTGTCAATATTCAAGGGAATCCTTATAGTTTGCTCTAGGTACTTCCTTACTGACACATACTTACAAAATTGAGATCTTTACTGCCATTTAAAGAATTTTAAAAGAATTTCATTTCATTCATTATATCGTATTTCTTTAAACGGTATTAACATTTTACAACTTTATGGTAACAATTATGCACAATGTTCGTAATTTTAGTTTAATTCTTACACATTCATGCTGCTAATTAAAAAATAGTTTAAGAATAAAAAGTTATTAAACAATAAGACTTTTAGGAAGTTGTGCCTGTCAAAATTTTCAGTAAGTTTAATTCGAAAATTGTTGAGAGAAATGCAGTCGTGGGAATGCATACGTATTCATGCAACTAAATTGTTTGCATTTATTAACTTTATATACTAATTAATATTTAATAATCCACTAAAAATGTTCAAGGTTGTTAACTTCTCAGGTGTCATTCTTACGATTGAAAAAATCTTTTAATTATAAAATGCAGAGCCCTTATTTATGCAGCTGTTGCACAATATTGCTGGAATATTTCATTTTTATTTTCTTTTCTTCATCAGCAAATGCCCGTAGAAACGAAGAAACTTTTTTTTCTTGCTGTAAACTAAGCATCAAAAGTGAAAGGAATGGCACAACAACCCATACATAAGTGGTTTCTGAAAATTCCCCCAGGACTTCCAAAGGATTGTGAGGTGTAACACATTCCTGGGCCGAGCACTCATATAAAGATTTCTGACAGTGAAAACAAAGCGAAATGAAACAAACGTGGAATTGGAAAAATCCTTCGAATTCCTCTATTGAGTAAGGTAAATGGGTGGGAAGTTCAGTTTCAAATTATCCATTTCAACTTCCTATATTTACGATTATCGTAAAAATCGACAAAGGGCAAAAGGAAGATTCAGGGAATCTAGCCCACTTAGCAACTGTCAATGACAAAGAGTGAGAACAATTTCAATGATTTAATAGCCTCCCCAGATAAGGTCCAGTCCCTGGACAGTAAGCTTACAAGAGACAAAGACTGCGATCGAGCGATCACGCTATCCGTTTCACAGTCCCTTAGGGTCCCCCTTTTCAATCGGCCCCTTTACATGTTTTCTAAGGAAAGAAAGGACATCAAGTTTTAAGGAAAGGATTTAAGGTTTTTAGAGAAAGAAAGGACTACGGTCCTCCTGAGAGACCATGTAGATTGGTATGGTAAAAATGGCCCTTATTAATTCTCATCAAAATCGTTGAACTTAAGCATGTATAAATCAATTTCTTTAGTTAAATATACTGCTATATCTGTTTTTAAATTGAATTTAAATTCATAATTATCAATTACTATTCTATGCATTAAAACTCAAACGTAAAATGTAAGATAAAATTATTAGCATTTTGCGAATTCCGTTATTACTTGTCTTTTTTTCACCTTACTTATGAGAAGAAACAATTACAGACATTTAAGACCGCTTTTTAAATAATACCATAGCTGTAGATATCTACAGTTATATATTGTAGAATAGCTTGTAAATCGAAAGAAATGCTTCAGAAAACTAGAAAAAATGATTGTAGGACCTTCTATATATTTATCTATATATATTATTTGTCTATAAATAATGTCAATCTATAAATAATGTCAAGTTTGACATGTTTCATGTCTGTTCGAGTGCCCAAAAGCCGTTTGGGATGACAGATCTTGTGGTTCAGTCTCGGGATTTTTTTCTTGAGATCCAGCTGCCCGTGAACAATCCATGGGTACAACCGTCCTGTCGATGACACCACTAAAGCAAGCAATCACGATCATTCCGTGATCTAGTCTCTCTGGCTGCGTTTTTTAACCGTTATTCGTTGCGCAATGAGATTTCTTAGTCTTCTCATGTTTTTTATATTGTACATCTAAACCACTTCAGTAATTTGTCTTGAAATCCACTAATAACAACTACACATGAACAATCCATGGGTACAATCATTCTGTCGATGACACTACTAAAGCAAGCACTCACGATCATTCCGTGATCGAGTCTCTCTGTCTGCATTCATCACCGTTATTCGTTGCGCAAGGAGCTTTCTTAGGTCCTGTTCACATAGAATCCATCAGCGTCAGCGTTACTTGAAATGAAATATATTTAACCAACCACAAACCTCCAAACGCTTAGCTGCGAAATTGTTAAGGCCTGTGATTGGTTTAAAATATGTCAATACGAGTAACGCTGATGCTAACGGATTCTATGTGAAAAGGCCCTTAGTTTGCTCACGTTTTTATATTGTCCATCTTAATCACTTCAGTGATTTTTTTGGCTGATGTAGAAGCACTTGCCATGAGACATTCGCATAGAACCGCAAAAATTGTAGACTACTTTTTATCTGAAAGCACCATACAGGTGAGTCAACATTGCTCCCTTTGTGCCATCTCAATTTTGATCGAACTCCCCATGGGGCGACATCTGGGGGGAGCTCAATCAATTATAGCTATGTCTGCGAGATGGCCACTGTATGGTGGTCGTTATGATTTTGCTCCCGAGTGTCAAGCTGTGTAATAATCCTATTGGATTCACTCATCTCAATGTTAACCTATGGAGAAAATGCGTCCAAGGATTGCCGACTTAGATTTAAAGATTTAATTTTTAAATTGTACTCCGTAATAGAGAGAGAGAGAATTTTGACACCTTGGGGCATTTTTCGTTTTTTTTTGTAAAAAATGCAAATAATATTTTAAAATTTAAATTATTCCGGGAAAAAATCTGGCGTAGTGTGTTTGAAACGGTTTTCCATTCCTTTGGTGGTCGAAATTTCTAAAATGAATCCTGTTGCAAGTTGCAGAAAAAACCAGGCTATCTGAAAATGCCATTTTTATTGGATTATCAGAATTTATGTAGCTGTAAATAGTAGACAAACTTTCTCCATAAGTTAAAATTGAGGTGAGCGAATCCAGTAGGGTTAATACACAGCAGCCTTAATCAGTGGGAAGGAGTTGTAAAAACTTACAGCTAGTGATGAGTCTTAACTTGCGGAAATGCGTCTTGCGTAATGTTCGGAATCACATTTACCCATCTGCCATTCTTACGCATCGAAAATGGAGAAAATTATTTCCTCTTTATACCCTTATTATAAAGCTTTCTTTTCTTGACCGTAAGTAGTGTGTAATAATAGTAATTAGATAAAATTACAATGGCCTCCTTTTTGCGTATAAGCAGTTCCATTTTGTACTTCAGAAAGCATTGCTTTTTTTTCTGCTGTGGAGTTGAAAAATGGTGGAAATAAATTCTGTCTCTCTAAATATGTTAAGTAATTTCAAAATCACATTTTTGACATTTTATTTATTATATATATATATATATATATATATATATATATATATATATATATATATATATATATATACACTCATGGACAAAAAATTAGCGCACCAAGAAGGAGTCGTCAAAATGAAGCGAAATTTTACATACGTAATGACTACTTTGATATAAGTAAATGATAAAAAAATCAAAGAAAAAGGATAATTTATTTCAGAGAAAAAGGCAAAAGAACGGAGGAGTTAATACTCCGTTGGACCCCCTCTAGCGCGAATGCACGATGCGATACGATCGGGCATTGAGTCATACAAGTTCTGTATGATGTCTTGAGACATTTCGTTCCATATTTGCTGTAACCTTGCCTCTAGTTCGTTCAAACTCGTGGGATGCCCAACTCGTCGTCCCAAATGATCCCAGATATGCTCGATTGGAGACAAATCTGGAGATCGGGCAGGCCAAGGAAGGGTAGTAACAGTGCGGAGACAGTCTTGTGACACCCTTGCCGTATGACGCCGAGCATTGTATTGTTGAAAAATGGCTCCTGGGAGCCGTTGCATGAGTGGCAACACATGTGGTTGCAGGATTTCATGAACATACCGCTGGGCTGTCATGGTGCCACGGAACAATACTAGGGATGACCGTGTATTGTAGGCAATGGCACCCCATACCATCACACCAGCTGTGGGAGCGATGTGTCGCTGTACAGCAAAGGCAGGATTGAAGCGTTCACCACGGGCTCTCCACACACGAACACGATTGTCATCACTGCCGAGATTGAATCTGGATTCGTCGCTAAGGACGACCTGGTTCCATTCCGCTGCAGTCCAGTTTCCCCGTGCGCGGCAAAACTCCAAACGGAGGCGTCGATGGGTGGGCGTCAAGGGCAGCACACGTAATAGGCGCCGCGATACCAACTGTCCTTCAGCCAGGCGCCTTCGTATGGTTCTAGAAGACACAGAGGCCCCTAGTGAAGGTGCTACCTGTGCCTGGATGGCGGCCGATGAAGCAGTTGGCTGTACGCGTGCATTTCTTACGATGTGGCGGTCTTCTCGACGACTGGTCTGTCGAGGGCGTCCTGAGCTTGGTCTTCGTGTACATGACATCTCTCGGGTCCACTGGTCCCAACACCTCCTCACAACACAATCAGAGCGGCCTAATTGACGAGCTACTCGCCTAGCTGACCACCCAGCTTCCATCATCCGGACGATTCTCCCCCTCTCAAACTGCGACAACTGCTTATATTGTCTTCGAACACGGCGTAATGGCATGTCTATCTCAGCTCTTACTTTGTAAATGATTCAGCACACTCAAACAAGCTTTGGTTACCTGTTTTATACTCCACAGAGTATAAAACGCCCTCTACCGGCTATACGTAATGCGCAATCACGCTGCATTTCTAACCATTTCCATATCTCCCCGACATGTACCTTCATTGCAAGTTTCGTTACGATCCCGCAATTATTTCTTGGTGCGTTAATTTTTTTGTCCATGAGTGTATATATATATATATATATATATATATATATATATATATATATATATATTAGCTTTGGTTTGGCCTTTTAATGACAAATAAGATGAACTCGTCCTATTCTAAATAAAACTAATTAATTTAATTTTAAAAAGACATGAAAAATGTTATTAATAAATATAGTAAATGATGGAGACATATTCAGGTGTAAATTTTTAACGGACAAACCTTTGAAGTGAAATTTTAAAAACAAATAGAAAACGAATTGTTTTATTAAATAACATAAAACTAATTTCAAATACACTGAATTGAAAAAACACCATTACTGTATAGAGCAGTGGTGCTTAAAAGTTTTCGATTGCGACCTTCTTTCTTTAAATAAAAAATCGTTTGACCTCTATCGAAAACTTTTTGGTAGAGGCAAAATTAAAAAAATTAGGAAAATGTTAACAAAAAATGAAAAATATCTAAGCAAATTTTGACAAAGTATTTTAAAAACCCAGATTTGAAAACTCAGTCTCACGCAGATAGGTGGAAACAAATGGAAGCAAATTAAGTATAGTCTTTTGCCGAAGAAGTGTTTGTTCTAAGGGCCTGTTCACATGGAAGCGTTAAAGTATTGAAATATATTTAACCAATGACAATCCTCCAAACGATTAGCAACGAAATTTTTAACGCCTATGATTGGTTTATTTCCGTCTCAGCTCCATCTTTCCTTTTACGCTTCCGCTATCAGACTCCTATGTGAACAGGCCCTGAGACTGTTGATACCTTATTTAACAATATCATAACATAGTTTTTAACATGTGGAAAAATATACCGTAAAATCTTCAGTATAATACGCACTTTTTTTTCACATTTTAGTTCCTAAAAAAAACGTAGTTTTGAACATTGAATAAACGACAAACAATAGATGAGCTGTATTCAAGTGAAAGTGATTAAGACTGATAATTTCACAGCATTGTTTGTTTTGAATTAAAAATATAAGTTTTTTTTTCTACCGAATTTGACGTTTTCATTTATTTTTATTACAAATTTTATTTATGTTAATAAGTATTTGTGGAATTTTTAAATAAAATATTGAAAAGTTATGGGTGCTGTAATATGTTGGACTCAGGGTAGCGAAATATAGAAGATATACAGAGTCCAGTCTACTGCATTAATAACACGTTTATTAGAGTCTTGATTAGATGATTTTTACACTACGTACAAAAATCGTGAAACAGCCTCTAGACATAGAGGGAACTGGCCTTTACAATAGTCCGAAATTTCCTAACCAGACGTCAGCAACGAAACACAATTCGGTAGAATGTTCCAAGGTTGAAATTACGCTTTCGCGGAATGAATCTACTAGACCGTGCTGGTCTCAAAAGATGCAAGGTAATCTCTTAAGTACCAGAACTCTGCTGGTTCCTAAAAATTAACAAGTCCGAGGACTTAGAAGGGTCGGCACGAAGCCTCTAGAGCGTTCTGCTCTGAAGATAAAATACCTCCGGGATGGAGTGTAGCGATCGGTCACTAGGACCTCTGAGAAAATTGACTCTCTGGATGAGATTTAATCCGAATGTCTTGATTTTTTTCTCCCCGCCTCTCGAAATTTGCGCTCCCAGCCCCGTGGCGGGACTTAGCCGTCGGTTGGTCGGACGACCGCTGTGACGTCAGGGTTTCCCCTGATTGGTTTCGTCGATGGAGAACACGATGGCGGCTTCTTCGAACAGCTGACTGCGGCGACCATTAGTTAACGTTCGCCACGGGCTTTGCCTGGGCGTGACTACTTTCTTTTTTAACGTCATGTCGTAGACTAGATGGCGTCGGGTCATAGAAATTGTCTGGTTCTCCTGCGAGGGGTGTTATTCCTCTGTTTGGGGAGAGGATTTATTGAGAGGTCCTTAATGAACCTCACATTGCGTATTATAGTCGAATTTAATTTTTTCCGAAAATTTCGCGCAAAATCAAGCATGCGTATTATACACGTGTGCGTATTATAGTAAAGATTTTTCGGTAATTAAAATATGTGATTATAGAAAATTTAAAGTATATTTTTAATTAAATAATTCAATATGATATAAATTTACTTCAGGCTATCCGTGACCCATCGAGTTTTTTAGTGACCCCCTGTGGGTCGCGACCCACAGTTTACGCACCACTGGTATAGAGCAGAGAATACTTGGGAACAATACATTGTTTGAGTCGTAGATGAACAATCGCATCGGAGTTTTTCCGCATTGAAAGATTGCTATAGCTGAGTCGACCGTGACGCCAGATACATATAATCTATTGATCCCAAATAAAATATTTTTAAAAAAAACCCGATTTTTAAAAAAAACTAATCCACTGAGTTTTTATTTTCAGGTTTGACGTCGCTTATCGTATTGTGGCCCCTGATAGTTGAGGGAAAATTTCAGCCTAAGTAATATGTCGCTTACGTCTCAGAACATTCCTTCAACCTCCTGAAAACATACTCCTGGCCAGAAGTTCCAGATTAGGTCCATAAAGGCTTCGGGCTAAGTAGTGCGGCTCCGGTTTTTACAATAGCACCACAAGGGTCAGCGTCCGACTTGGCTAAGTGCCACCACAATTTTGACCGAGCATCCCCAGGATCGACATCTAGGGGAATCGTACCTTCCCCACCCACTGACCTCACCGGTCTATGAATTTAACGTGCCCATATCCGGTATTGACACGAAGGTTTTTAACGGCGCTTGTCGGGATTCTTTCCAAGCACGCTCTAAACCAGTGGTTCCCAACCCGTAGAAGTCTGGACCACTAAGCCAGAAACTGAACCATGGGCGGACCCCCCCCCCCCCACACACACACGCTGACTTGAGGGGGGAGGAACCTTCTGGGGGGTATAGAATATTCCCCAGGCAAAAGGGATATAGGATTAACATACTCACATTCTAACGTATATTCTAATAATAAAATAATTATGTTTTAACCTTTTAAGAAATTTTAATTCAACACCTGATAGTCATCGGATATATTCGGCCCATCATGTTCAATGAACATTGTTTTCAAAATCCCCAATTATTTGGCAACTTTTTTATATGTGGTGCCGGACCACTCTCGATGCTCTCGCGGACCACTACTCTAAACCAAACTACTCTAAACCTACTCTCGCGGGAACCACTACTCTAAACCAAAAGCCGACGCGCTACCGATAATCTATCTCGGGCCGTTCCTGAAAACATTCTTGAGCCCACTGCAGTGGGTCCCCTAAACAAATTCATTATGGAACAATTTTGATGAAAATTTTACGTTAAAAGGGAAGGAATTTGGTTGCAGCTTATTATTTAGTAACTAAATTATCTTCTGATATAGGTAAATAACCTCTATTTTAAAAATAAATTATATAAACAAGCTTTTGATCGAAGGTTATGTTTTTGTCTTTTTCTGATGAGAAATACTTTTGTCCTTTCAAAACAGCACTGTGATCATAATGGAATTAGCATATTTTAATGAAAAATAAGCAGTCATAAATTATATTCAATAAAACGTCAATCATTGCTTTCAGCTAAAAGTAGAACAGTAGAACATTAATTGAATGTTCAAAGAAAGTATTCATTTTACAACTTTTTTAAAAGTAAAAATCTTGTCTTAGAAAAAATAAAAGAATCCGCTGACTTACAGAACAGTCGCAATGTTTCTAAATACCACTGTGGCAGTTGTAAACAAGCCCGTTAATAAAGGTTGAAATCTTTAATAGACCAAGAAGTATGTTTACTGCCTTTTGACTAGGTTTCTGCAAAGTGCAGGACACGTAGTTGGACTTTTCATAAAAATCATACGACTGAAGAGAGATGTAACTATATTGCGAATATTGAGTGAGTAAGAATGTACTTAAAGGACTCTAACAGAAGAAAATATTGATTTACTCTCGCAGGAGAGAAAAAAATCTTCAAACTTATTTTCGAGGCTTCAAAGAAAGTTTCAGTTCAGTACTAATAATTATAGCTGATTTATCGTTGAGAAGAATTAAAACTAAAATAAATCGAAAAGAATGTTAAATTCAATTACCGTATTTTTCGGACCGTAAGACGCACCTCAAATTTATGGGAAAATTTTTAGAAAAGAATATTTTGCATTTTGTTAGGCATATAAAGATTATTTTCAATTTCTTACTTAATAAAGATAAAAAAATATAAATAATACAGAAAGTCGTTCGCACTTTATGGAAACGATTTTCATAGTTTAGTTTTATGTATAAATGCCGTATTTTTTGTAGCGATTTGCTTATATCTGATAGCCATGGTTCTTGACAATAGCTCTAGTTCGAATTTTCCTTGAAAGTAAACTTTTTCTTAGTACTGCCATGTCGATTTTACCCCATTCCTCTTGGACCGTTTTCCAAAGTCCGTTCAGTGTTCTGAAATGCCGTTTTCCTAAGGCTCGTTTTAATGAACCGAAAGCGCACAAGTCCATTGGAGAAGCGTCAGGTGACTTTACAGGTATTTCATTAAATGGGATACACTTTATTCCTGGTTCTGATTCTTTCTTTGCAAAATAAGCGGCAGTTGATTTAGACGTGTGACTAGAGGCTTTGTGCATATAAAGCTCAATTTTATCAATATGCTTTCCATATAAGGCTGGAATTTCTTCTTCAAAAATTGGTTCTAAAATATTCTGCTGATAGTAGGGTGAATTAATTTTGGCTTTACTTGAGACTTTTTTTATTTTTTATTCGCCTTTGAAACAAAATCCTGCAACTATCATGAATCACTTTAGGAATTTTTTTGTACACCGACGAAGCCATTTCGTATGGTCATTCTTTCAGTTGTCGATCCAACTTTTTATTATTACAATCACATAAATACACTTTGCCTCATCGAGTATTACCACAAATTTTCATTTTTCAGCAGCTAGATGCTTTTCATATAATTTTCTACAATTTTTTTTCTTTCGGCGATATGCTTTGGCAAAAGCAGATGAACTTTAGGTTAAAACATCTTTTTTAACTTCAAATCTCTATGAATGATTTTACTTACAGTGCCAGAAGACATTCCTAGTTTCGATGAAATGGATCTTTGAATCGGCGGATTTTCTTTTAGGATCAGAGACTGCAATTTCTTGATATTTACAGGCGTTCGAACAGTCTAAGGACGAGGTTTCGCGGTCATGTTTTCATTTTTACTTTTAGTTAGACTTTTTTTCCTTTCAAATTTAATATATTCTAAATACCTTTATTTGAAACGCCATAACCGTGATTTTTACACCGCTTTATAATTTGTTGATGCGAATATTTCTCTTCGGAAAGCGCAGTTACGCAACCTTCGAGCCATCTATCAATTTTGGGAGCCATTTTCAAAATAAATGTTTCATTTTATATAATCCAATCAAAACAAAACAGTAGCAGACGATTATTCTAAAGTTGCCGAATTTTTATTCCAAAATGCAAACGTCAAAAATACACTGAAGTGCCACTGAATTAGGGATAGCAAAGCCTATGCAAATTGTGTAGCTCTGCGCATCATGTATGCGCAAGTGAGGGTACTGTGGTAACTGCATATATAGCGCGTACTATGGTTGTTCTGAATTAGTTGTTGGAATTGCCAGTATAGGTAAACTGCCTAATTTAGACGCCTTCGATCGCGGACAAATCGTAGGTGCGCGACGCATGGGCCATTCAATTTCCGAAATCGTCAGACAGCTAGGATTTTCAAGGTCGACAGTGTCAAGAGTATACCAAGAATACATGGATGGTGGAAAAAAAACTAGCGATCGGGCAAACTGCAAAGGACAATTAGCCTTGACAGTGCGTGGTGAGAGACGGCTCAGGCGTATTGTACGTAGCCAGCGAAGCCAAACATTAGCTCAAATTACCACCCAGTTTAATGACGGTGCCAGTCGTACAGTCAGTAAACGGACTGTGCAACGCTCGCTTCACCGTATGGGTTTCGGGAGCCGTCGACCTACGAGAGTACCATTGCTCTATACTCGCCATCGGGCTGCACGTCTTGCCTGGGCAAGAGAGCACAGAGACTGGAGTGTAGAGGACTGGAAACGAGTAGCATGGAGTGATGAGTCTCGATTCCGACTACTTAACGCCGACGGGAGGCTGAGAATATGGCGTCAGGCTCATGAAGCCATGGATACTGCATGCCTGGCTGGAACTGTGCAAGGACATGGTGGCTCAATCATGGTCTGGGGTGTTTTTTCGTGGCACAGTTTGGGATCTTTGGTGCGTGTACCAACCTCCCTCAATGCAATTCGGTACGTAGAGTTGCTGGGTGATCACCTCCATCCGTTTATGCTGTTCTGTTATCCGCACGGTAATGGAGTTTTCCAGCAAGACAACTGTACCTCTCACAAGTCCCGGTTGGCTACTGGCTGGCTGGATGAGCATTCCTCTGACTTCTCTGTCATGAATTGGCCACCTAGAAGCCCAAACTTAAATCCTATTGAGCATCTTTGGGATGTTTTGGAACAAGGCGTGAAAGGCTATCACAGAGCACCAAAGAACCTTACTGAATTATGGACAGCTTTAGCCAATATTTGGCAAGCCATTCCCGTGGAACGTTTCCAGAAACTTGTTGAATCTATGCCTCGTCGTGTGGCAGCCGTTATCAAGGCCAGAGGAGACCCAACTCGTCACTAGGTAGGTATCCCTAATTCAGTGGCACTTCAGTGTATATCACAAAATCGTTTCCATAAAGTGCGAACGACCTTCTGTAAATATAAAATATATATATAATATATATATATATGTATATAATATATTAAATACATATAATATATATATAATATCTATAATAAAATATTTATTTTATTTTAATATTACCGTAAGACGCACTCCAATTTTAAGTCGACTTTTTTATGTAAAAAGGTGCGTCATATGGTCCGAAAAATACGGTATACACATTACGATAATAACGTATTAACACTTTTTTTTACGAAGAAATGCAATCCTGTTATACAAGAAGCCTTTAACAAGTATAACGCCTTCAATAGTAGTCTACCAGTCATACAACCGAATCAACTGCTGGATTTCTTTCAAAAATGATGAAAGAGACGGGAAAAAAGTCATTACCTTTTACTCCTATACCTTCAAAATCGCCTGATGTGTCATTGTACACTATACCGTCTCGACTGTTAAAAAGAGCACTCTGTACCCGTAGATCTAAAACAATGGATGGTTTATGAATAGCGGTGATGAAGAAGTGAAACAAATTACCGTTACTCTAAGAAGGGCCTTTTTGTGTTGAATTTCTTGGTATACGAGTAAGTTGGTAGTTCAGAGAAGGAGCTATCTGATAAAACAATTAAGAAGTAAGCATTTTAATTTCAAATTTTAATTATATTGCAGTAAATTTTAAAAAAAATTTTAGGTATGCTCAGGGGTATTTAAATTTAAAAAATGAATTAGAAAAATTCTACCAAATATAGTGTTAGTTAAACCTAAATCCTGATAATGAGCTATAGGAAATAAAATCAATCCAGTTTATACAACTAAACTTAAATTTTTTTAAAACTGAACTTAAAAGATATCTGGACTATAAAACAGTACTATAAAACAAAAGTACTATATAAAAGAACTAAATTTTTAAAAACTGAATTTAAGAAAAACAAACTTACTTTTATTAAGCTGGAATTAATATTTTTTTCAAAAGGAGAAGTGAATAAGAAAAATAAATTAAAGTAGCTTAAAAAAACTGCTAAAAATTTAAATAAATATATATATATATATATATATATATATATATATTATATTATATTATTATATTTATTGTATATTCCTTTATTGTGACATGGAACTCGACTTTTGCCAGAAATTTTTAAGCAAGAAATTGAAAATATCTTTGTATACCTAACAAAATTTAAAATATTCTTTTCTAAAAATGCCCCCATAAATTTGAGGTGCGTCTTATGGTCCGTAAAATTCGGTATATATATATATATATATATATATATATATATATATATATATATATATATATATATATATATATATATATATATATATATATATATACACACACACACCAAATTTTACTATCTACCTCTGAATGCCTTTTAAATGTAATTTTAAATTTATTAATCTCTTCTAAGAAGGCTAGTAAATGAATCCTTCTTCTTCTTAAAAACAAAAACAAAAACAAACAAACAAACAAACAAACAATAATAGAAGAAGTGATCTTGAATATTCTGCTTAATTGTCATAACACGAAATTTAGCGTATTTAAAGACTATCCTTTGAAAAATTCGCTCTGAAAGTGCTCCAACTGAGCCGACATCCGAACCGTGTAGAGCGCCGAAAGAGAGCGAATGGAGGAGAGAACAGAGAGGAAAAAAGCATACAGAAAAAAAAAGAGGGAGAGCGAGAACTCCTCCGGCGGAAACCTGACACGCGGCCGATACTCTCCAGCCTGGGCTGTGTGCTGTGTGGCGGGTCGGCAGTCGCTCAGCTGTTGCGCGAATCGGTGGAACCTCTCTCTTTACCGCGTGCTGTACGGAGGATGAGCGCGGCCGTCGCCGGAGCATCCGCGGAGGGACGACCGCAGGCCGACGGGGATCCGGCCGGACAAAGGATTATCAAGCACGAGAGGGATAACGATATCAAGGTGAGGTGGTTTCGGTTTTTAGTCGTTTTCTGGTTTATTACTCTCCCAAGTCGCTGATACAAACACGTGGTCGCCTGTTTTAAATTTTGTTTTCAGATATGGGAGAAGAATTCGGTAGAGAATGTTGATAAGGTTAAAGCCGAGGTTTCCAACCTGGGAGGCGCCAAAACTTTTTAATAAAAAAAACAATGTTCATACCATAATATATAAAAATAAACGAATAAACCATAATATCTATAAATAGACGAATTTGAGTTGACAACCATCGAAAAAGAAAATTGATAGAATTGTCATGCGATAGCTCACGAAAACAAAAGTTTTAAAATGAAATCATAATGGAATTTCGGATGAACTTTGTGGAGAGTATGAATCTTTGTATTGCAAAGCAATGCAAGTGCTTCTACCGTTTGTAACGTCTTATTTATGCAAAACGGGCTTTTCGGTACTGGCTGCAAAGAAAACCAAATATCGAACCAGGTTAATAGTCGAAAAAGAGTTACGAGCGGCACTCTCCACATTGGCCCCAAGATTTGATAAACTTTGTCCAATAAACAACAACAACCCTCGCATTAAATTTTGATACGTTAGATGTAGTTTAATAAGTAATTCAATATAAAAATAAATATGCATGTTCGCATTGTTATAGCAAAATCTTGTTGTTATTCTGTTAATTGTAGTTTTCATTTCTTTGTAATAAAGTTATTATTATTTAAAGTGTCTATATTATTATATCTATTAAAAGATAGGGAGGCGCGGAAAAAAAATTTTTTAGGGAAAAAAAAATTTATTTAGGGAGGCGTAGTAGCATAAAGGTTGGAAACCGCTGTGTTAAAGAGAATTCAGTTTTGAAGGGAGGTTGTAAATTACGTTCATACTTGGGGAAAATTTTTATTCCTAAAGTTAACATTTTCTCTAATTAATGATTTAAATCGCATTCAGTTTCATTAAACGGAAATATATTTTTAAAATCCGTTAAGAAAACTGAATTAAATTCAGTTTTTAAACAAAATAAAATAATTGGTTTTTAAACGTTTAAAAATAGAATCGAATTCACTGTTTTTAAATCAATATAAAAAAATCAGCTTTATTGATTGGGTTTTTAGACATTCGAACCGAAGTTTTTATGTATGTAAGAAATATAAATATATTTTTTAGTTCTTTAAAAAGTCAGTTAGTGAAATTAATTATATTTCGTTGGCATTGTGGCAGATGTTGATATATCATTTTTTCATGTTTTCCGCAAATTAAAAAAGTAACTTTTGTTGTGAAATATAAAATCGCTCAATTCAGTTTTTCAATCCAAATATTCTTTAGTTAATACTCATATTCAAACTCAAGCATGTGGCTGGTCTTCAAGGAAAATTTTCAATTAGGGACCTAGTATTACCTCTTTTATACATAACAGCATTTGCCAATACGAATAACTTAGTATTATTTCATAATTCCACTATCAGCTTTTGCCACATTAAAGAACCCATTTTAAGTGTGACATATCAACTGAAAAGATAAAATTGAATTTTTCGGATATATCAACATCTGCCATAACGCCTCAGATTTATGTTTAATAATTCTGTTCTTTGGATTAACATTTTTAATGAAATATAAAAAAAATGAAACCGAATTCAATGTTATTAAATCTAAATAGTTTCACATATTACTCTTTTCACATTTCAACCATCCCATACAATATAAATTCCTCATCACGATCGATCAAAACACCTAGACACGCTTTAAACACTTTTGGCAGAAGTTTCAGACGCCAACCTGAGCCTGTCAGGAGTAAAATTCACTGTGACTTTTCCTTTCAATTCCGGAATGGTATTGTGGTAAAGTCCAGAGGCCAGAAATTTGTTTTCCGTTGTTAGCAGACTGTCTTGATAAGCCTGTAGATCCTTTTTTCCCTTGAAAAAAAATATTGTACCTTATTCAAACAGTAACGTATATTTAAACTTACTGTTTCTTATATTTAAAGTGGGCGACAATTCTCTTTTGTTAAGTTTACAGGAAATGAATTATAAGAATTAAAAAATAATCAATTGCTTCGTACCAATCATACTTACGAGTATCTAATATTTCACTAGGAATTATTCCGTATAATGAACAATTTTGTTTTATGTTGTTATAAATTAAATTTTCAAATTATATTTAGCGTATTCCTAAATTACATTTAAATGGTTGTAAGCGAAATTTCGTTGTATTAGATTTTCATTATACAGTGTGAAATTTTTGGATTTACAAGTTTTTTTCTCCGGGTATCCTAATACAGAATTTCTTTTACTCATTCGGTAGAAATATATCCTCTATTCGGAAAAATCATTTTTAAATGATTATCGCAAGGTGCAATTCATACATGTGGCAACTAAACGGGATTTGTTTACCTTTAAATCAGTTATTTCGTAGATTTGAAATGTTTATACTTGATGCTGCATTTCTTAAATTTCCATATGAAATTTCTATGATAGATTTTTTTTCTATAAATCACTTTTATTGTGATACTTTATATGTACCGGAAAAGAGCATGTAGCGATTAAATAAGATGAAACTGAAACCCACAATCATGCAGGTTTTTGGCAAATAGTTTTTGGACTAACTGTATATCCCCAACTACGGGTCAAATGGATTCGTTGTAGAATTGTCTCTAAGTACGAAATTGTCGACTTTTAAAACCAACTAGGCTTTTTATGGTTCTGAAAATAGGTAATGAAAAAAAGAATAATTAGGAACTTTGATATTCCCCCATGTTTGCATGAATATAACCTTATCTGCAACGCTGTCCTGCTCTGTCGCTTACGTATGAGAGATGCGTACTAGGAATTATATATTCTGGTAAGGAAACTGATAGCGATACAGCTTTATGATATCCTTATACAGTGGAGTCCCGATAATCCGAACTTCGGTAATCCGAAAGTCCGCCTAATCCGAAACCAAAGTCAAAAAGAACTTAGGTTACAATAAAACCACAGTGATACTAAGTAATATAAAGTATATTTCTGAAAATTACAAGGAAATTCAAAGTTAGACAATGTACTGAAGTAATTATTACTGAACTACCTTGGTTTGAAAAAAATCTCTTAAATTTTTTTGTTGAAGAGAAGAATACCGCTCCCTTGAAGCCAAATTACGCTGCGTGTGTGTCCGCTGGGGTCGTGGCTGAGTGTTGCTCTACGTCAGTGCTCCCCAACCTTTTTATCGCCGCGGACCGGTCAACGTTTTATAATTTCACCGCGGCCCGGTGAGGGGGGGGGGGGGCGTTGATTGTTTATATTTTAGATTGTTTTGATTTAATAATTTTAATTTAATTGTACTTAAACATGCCTTCAAAATAAAATACAGTTACACCAAAAAATGAATATAAAGTGATTTAACATCTTAACTCACTAGAACGCTAAATCAATGAGAACCCTGAGCTTGTGGCTCTAAGCTGGCGGCTCGGTACCATTTGATCCACGGACCGGTACCGGTCCGGGGGTTGGGGACCACTGCTCTACATAGCTTATCGCTACAACAAATACATCTGCCTCGTCTGAGTGGAATACCCTCTGCTCCCTGTCACCGTCTGCTTCACCTTCACTCTCGTCTGAGACGTTGACAGCTTCTTTCAAAACCATTTCAACAATTTGCTGATCGTCTAAAATCTTACACTCTACTGTACTGTACTAGGCAGGGTTCCGCTCTCTTATCAACCATTTCGTCCCGAGATTTGGCAATGTTTAGACAGACCTTATAAAATAAACTGTGTAATCACACGTAATATGCAATATTTATGTAATCACGTGTTATTATGTAATTTAAGTTTATTTTAAGAATGATTTCGCCTAATCCGAAAAATTCGTTAATTCGAAAAGGGTCTGGTCCCAATCGTTTCGGATTATCAAGACTCTACTGTATCTCCTTTTCCCTTTCCTACCGCATGTTGGCCGAATGGCAGTGGCGTTGGCCTTCGGGACCAGATTAGGTGAGAGTTCGTGCACCGCGGTTAGCATGGGTGTTTATAACATTTCGAAATTGACCTGAAACTGTGTATTCAGATTTATTTAACCCCTGTGTGTCAAAAGACGAGCTTAGGGCTCCAGAAAACCTACCAACCAACTAATTGCTCCGCCAACTAATCATTTACTTGCCATTAAAAAGAAAATGTACGTTTTTCCTGAAAATCTCTGAATCCACTAAAGATGTAACATGTGAATTAAGTAAGAAAAAATTATATTCTGCCTTATTAAATAACATTTTAAATCATCCTCCCGGCAAGGGATTTGAACTCGGGACCTTCTGCATGCGAGGCAGGTAAGCTCAACCCTAACACCCCCATGACTCGCTCGCTCGCTTCTGCATGAGCCTCATAAGGTACGACTCAAAGTATAATATAAAACATTTTTACTTGAAAGTGCTTATTTATGTAACAATTGTAATAATGCATTTGCTTACGATGACTGGACACGGAAATGCAGGGTGTCCGGGCTGAAAGTATCCAAAAGTTATGGCTTATCTTTACGGAACTACCCATCAGAATTAAAAAAAATATTTAAATAGAAAGAACATCTCACCAAGTTTTAATATCAGTCATAGATTTAAATCATAGATTTCGATGTGTGCACCTTTTGTAGCACGACAAACGTCTAAATGGTAATCCAGTTCTCTCCAAGTGTTTCGTAGCATATCAGGAGTTATATTACACGAATTGCTTGAATGATACGCTTCTTCAACTCATCCACAGTTTCAATTCTTTTGTTTATACACAACGGATTTAATGAATCCCCGAGCAAAAAAGTCTAATAACGCCTGATTTGCTACAAAACACTCGAAGAGAACTGGATTACCATTTAGACGTTTGTCATGCTATAAAAGGTGCACACATCGAAATCTATGATACTATGATCGAAATCTATGATTCATAATAAAACTTGGTGAGATGTTCTTTCGATTTAAATAATTTTTTTAAATTCTAATGGGTAGTACCGTAAAAATAAGTCATAACTTTTGGATACTTTTAGCCTGGACAACCTTGTATTATGTGAGTTTTGATATACACAAGCTGGAATGTTGCTTCACACAAAATGAAGTTACAAAATTGAAAGTTTATATTATAAGCAGTTTTTTTCATGCTACATTAAACGATGAAAACTCAATAATTTATTTTCTCAGATGCAATAGACATATATATATATATATATATATATATCTTGCAAATTCTCTCATCAGTTAATGGCTCGTGCTATGGATTCTTCAGCTAGTCATCGTTAGATCTAAATTTGAAGGTATCAACTGCGTTGCCATGTCTAATGTTTTTTAAAAAAAAAGTTATTTTGTCAGTCTGATGAGAACAGAGTAACTATTAATATAACATTTACGTCACACATTTCGCTGAATGGTGAAACTGGTATGTTCTTACAGAGAACATGTGGCAGACTATAAAATTATAAAATAGCTTTGTTCTTTTGTAAAGTCATTATAACGTTGTTTTGTGGACTCCGCTTTATAATTAAGATTACAGGCTATTTCATTAGAGGCTCTATATTATAATTTTGCTTTGACTTGTTTGTTCTTATGCGAAGTTTATATATAGGTAATTATTGTCAATGCGGACAGTGTTACCTAAAATTCAGGAAGGGACATTGTAGATGAATTATTTTAGCCTTAATAGGTACATGTGGTTTTTAAGGAGTGCATCCTGATGGTAAAAATGTTTCAGAAGATGTTTTCAGATTTTTTTTTATATAAAATAATGTTGAAATAATAAATTGCTAGGAAATTAAAGAGTTATGTTTCCCACTGAACAGCAGGGTAATTTTTAAAATGGAAATATACTATGTACATTCCCTTTATAATAGAGTTCGACTGGACTATATAATTGTTTTGTGATACGACAGTTTTTTAAATAACTGTGTCTGTGAGAAATTTAAATCCTATGAATTTTTGAAAATTTATTTTAGTAACTATAAAATTATAAAATAGCTTCGTTATTTTGTAAAGTCATTATAACATTGTTTTGTGGACTCCGCTTTATAATTAAGATTACAGGCTTTTTCATTAGAGGCTCTATATTATAATTTTGCTTTGACTTGTTTGTTCTTATGCGAAGTTTATATATAGGTAATTATTGTCAATGCGGACAGTGTTACCTAAAATTCAGGAAGGGACATTGTAGATGAATTATTTTAGCCTTAATAGGTACATGTGGTTTTTAAGGAGTGCATCCTGATGGTAAAAATGTTTCAGAAGATGTTTTCGGATTTTTTTTTTATATAATAATGTTGAAATAATAAATTGCTAGGAAATTAAAGAGTTATGCTTCCCACTGAACAGCAGGGTAATTTTTAAAACGGAAATATACTATGTACATTCCCTTTATAATACAGTTCGACTGGACTATAAAATTGGTTTGTGATACGGCAGCTTTTCAAATAACTGTGTCTGTGGGAAATTTAAATCCTATGAGTTTTTGAAAATTTATTTCAGTTGTCTCATTCTCCTATCACTTGGTATGATTTTGAAGCGGAGTCGTATCATATGTAAAAATGAATCTGTCTCACATTCTGATTCCAAGGAAAGCAATATTATCCTCAACGTTGGAAAAAGAAATGAAAATGCGCGTTTTACTTTTGAAACTCTAGTCGTAATGTGTAGGACAAAAGTCCAAATTTAGGAGAAATTTGCGTTTGATGCTACTTTTTTTTCTTTATTAATCAACAATAACTTTAGAGAAAGGTGCTTTAAATGGGTTGTTCATTATATCGCTTTATCTCCCGCTTGTCACAAAAACTAATTTCCTGGGGGGGGGGGATCGTCTCGTTCCTCTGGCCAATACAACTAGAATATAATGAAATAGTCCCCAAATGGAATCTACCAGTTTAAAAAAAGGATTCTGTATACGTTTCTATGTAAAAATGATCTTGATGTATGATGTTTAACTTATCGAACAATTTCATGAGTATAACATGGCATGAAATTTTACATGCGGTGTATAATTTCCTGTTAATTTGCGGGCGATTTTTAAGGTATTTCTTAGATAATAGTGGATCTCAATTACATTTAAGTAATAGCATGCAATTATTGCTATGTTTGACAATCTGAATTCTTGTTATGAGTTCTGTAAAACTCATTTGAGTATACCGAAGTTTTTTTAAAAGTATGGGTTGGCATACAGCGGTTTATGTTCTCATCGTGATTAAATTCAAGCCCATCAAATAAAATTTGTTAAGGCTGCTATGTACTAAGAAAAAAAATCGTATTTCCCTTTTCCTCTTCTTGCAGACTCTTGTGGTGGGAGGAGTCCAGTTTGACAGTTCGAGAATTCCACCCCCCTTAGGATTGACATTTTGAGGGATTGTAATGGCTCTCTCTCTATAGGGGGGTTAAGCTCTGCCCCCAAGTTTTTTATTTAAAATGTATTTTTGTCAACTATTCACAGGTACATAAATGCTGATGATCAAATAAAATTGGTATTGTCAGATAGAACTTTTCTGCAAAGCGCTACAGGATTCATTTTATAAATTTCGTCCACCGAAGGAATTTATGAGTGTTTAAAACACACTATACCAGATTTTTCCCCGAATAATTTAAATTTAAAAATATTAATTGCATTTTTTTAAAACGAAAAATATACACAAATGTAAAATTTCTTTCTCTATGACGGAGTACAATTTTCTTTAAAAAATCTTGGTTGGCAATCCGGGGACAAATTTTCTCCATAGGTTAACATTGAGGTGAGCGAATCCAATGGGGTTAGTACATAGCAGCCTAAACCAGTCTCTGAAAGTTCATTCATAAGTTGCCAACTGCTTTCAGTCTGATCTGTGGTCAGCTCCTCTGTCCAGCCAATCAGATTAGCTGTCTGTGAAGTACTATATTTTATGAGAACCTGCTTAGATGTAAAAGCATTAGCGATTATAGTTAGGATTGTGCTCAGTCATCAGATAGTAACGATGGCAATGTAGTGTGTGACAACATGGGGAAACATGCAATTCAATGGTGATGAGGGGAGGAATGTAACGTTATGAGAGTCGGTTAGAGATCTGCATTAAATTGTTTTGAGTTTAAAGAAGTAGGCTAGAATTGGACCTGTTCTAAATACACATTCGAATGGAGTGTTTTCAGAATGGAGAATTTTGATAAAAGGCAGGAGGGGAACAATGTATGTGGAATAATTTTTATTCAGTTTCCTTGATTTCCCCTCTATCTAATAGCAGGAAAGACACGACTTAACCATTGTAACCTATGTTACACCAAGATGCCCAATGGAGAACGAAACTAGTCTTGCTATTACAATGTTAGAGATAGAAACAATATTTGATTACAATGTTAGAGGAGGATTCCAGAAGATTTTACTAAGTGCATTGTCTATATGCAAGCACATTATCGCTTTTTAGTACCATCATTGGGCCATTTGTACTCTAATTTAAAGGGGCTAAACCTGACATCCTTTATGGTATGAAAGAAATAGCGAAAATGCAAATGACTATTACGACGTCGGTACATTTTATTTTGTCTATGGGCTAATTATTTTTTTCAATCCTTCGAGTTACAATCCTGTTCTCTTATGGATTCCTTTCATCATCGAACCTATTACACAGTAGTAAAAAAATAAATGTAAGAAAATTGGGAAGAGGGAGCTGTCGGCTTTTACAAAACATACTTTCTGGATATCTGGTTTTAGTAAAGGAAACGGTATTTAGGAATTAGACTAAATCCCCCCCCCCCTGGTTATAGAGGATGTCATTCAGAATACAGCTGAGTGACTACAACTTGTGAGTGAACTAATAAATTGGTTTTTGTGTTATACGAGGAGTTTAGTATCTTTAAGGATGTATCTAACCGACGTTCAAAGAGAAACCTCCCATTACAGAGCCTAAGGGAAAGGTATTTCCGCATATGATGTTTGCAATGAAAAAGTTGCAAGGGGATATATTTAGCATCAATGACTATTAAATTAAGCTTCAAACATCAACTGAATGCTGTACGTATTATCGCTGCTTCAAAATAAAGCCCGTAAACTAACTTTTAGATAGATGGTTATGATTCTGCCTTTCCGGAATAAAATTCTTATTCCATAATTTTAAAGGTTGAGAAAAATCATGTCATTACCCTATCTTAATGCAGAATGAGCAATATTATTAATAATGTACTAAACCTCAAGTATACTTTTATTTATAAGAATAATGATGGTACATCCGAAAGAGATATATACCTCTACAATTACTTCAAAAGTAAGGCACGGGTATTAGAAGAAAATTCCTCAACTGAGAGAACAATCACAATGTTTTTATTAAACAATCATTAACTCTATATACGACGTTGAAGAAAGATTGAAAATTCAAGAGAAATATGATCACCCTTAGCCGAAACAATCGTTGCTTTCCTCAGAACACGATGGTGAACCTTTTATGTGGAATGAGTTGGAAATACTCATTGAAGTCACATTTTCTCTCCTGAAAAACAAAGCTTTTTATCTGTACAACTATCATTAGGCTGGTCCTAATGTATGGTTCGGAAACTTGGTCTCTAACAAAAAATGGAGAATACAGAATTGCAGTCTTAGAGAGAAAGGTTCTCAGAAGCATCATTGGTGGTGTCAAAGAAAATGGACTATGGCGGAGACGTTTTAATTCAGAAATCTATAGATTTTTTAAAGAGCCCGATACTATTAAAAGTTTTAAAATTAAAAGAATGAACTGGGCCTCTCATATTGCTAGAATGGATGAAAAAAATCCAGTAAAGAAGATTTTTGTTGCAAGGCCCTTTACTAGTCAGAAAAGAGGAAGGCCAAAACTAAGATGGCTCGACTCTGTTGAATCAGATTTTAGAGTGATTGGAGTGAGGAACTGGCAGACCAGGACAAAAAATATGTTGTCCTGAAGGAATCTTCAGCAGAATGCCCTGGTCCACCCTGGGCTGCCGTGTCAAATATGATGATGATGATGAGTTGGAAATACATTGTAATTATTGATACGGATTTCTTTAAGAACTTCAGCAGCAAAAAAAAAAGGGTTTGCTTATAAATATAAGGAAAAAAACGTTTACAGACAGACAAAGCATTTAAAAAGAATTTTTTAATAAAAAAAATTTCTTATTTCTAAAAATGCGCAAACATCCTCTGTACATACCTCCACTTTTAAAACAGAAAAGTAATTCCAAACAGGGATTATTGCTTCACCCTTATGTTTACTACATTCTAAAAATACATGAACTCCCTCAGTATATATCTCCACTTTTTAAAACAGTAAGTAATTCCACTCACGGATTACTGCGTCTCACACGTGTTTACTAACTGTCATTCTAAGCAAGGCACAGCAAAGACTTAATCTGCCCTCGACTGCTTTGTGACTATGCAAGAGATATGCTTAAATTTATGATTACCTTGCTTCAACTTTAATTATTTATAATGAAATTTTAGGGTTTAAATTTTTTTCTACCGTACTAAAAATAAAGGTGTCGCAAAGTAATTAACAGATTACGTATGTCATGCATCACCCCGAAAGTAAGTTGCGACTCTGCCAAAAGGATTACCCTGTAAGTGTAACGATAACTTAAAACCAAATAAATATTCTTTATATCAGCTCATTTGTTTGACAGCAATTTTTAATTTTTTCATAAGAAAGATTTACATTAGCTTTTTTAACGCTAACAGCTTCCATTACGCAGCGAAATTTTATCATAACAGGTTCAGTAGCATAAACTGAACATATCACTTCAAAGATGCTTAAATTTCATTAACTTACTTCTCCTCAGTCTTGAGTGTATTTTTCTAATCTTTGACTTTAGAAATGCTCCCTAGAAGCTTTTTCTACATTTGAGTGTGAAAATTTATTGTTATGTAAACCTTCCGATAGTGAAGAAATCGACCACCTGTAACCACAACCAAAAAGTACAAAAATGCAAAACGGAAACAACAGCTGACAAATCCTATAGTACTTACTTATGTAATACTTACAAAGATAATTCTTATAACGACATAATTTATATGTTATTACTTTGCATGATTTGGTACTTAAGCTCGATGTAAATGGGGAGTGGAGAAAGTTTTCTAATCATAGCTGTAGAAAATTCTGTCAGAAAACTGTAAGTCTTAGTACAGCGGTTTCCAACCTTTATGCTACTATGCCTCCCTAAAAAAAAAATTTTTCCGCGCCTCCCTAAAAAAAATTTTTTTTCCGCGCCTCCTTAAAAAATTTTTTTTTCCGTGCCTCCCTATCTTTTAATAGATATAATAATATAGACACTTTAAATAATAATAACTTTATTACAAGAAAATTAAAACTACAATTAACAGAATAATAACAAGATTTTGCTATAACAATACGGACATGCATATTTATTCTTATATTAAATTACTAATTAAATTACATCTAACGTATCAAAATTTTATGCGAGGGTTGTTGTTGTTTATTGGCCCAAAGTTTATCAAATCTTGGGGGCAATGTGGAGAGTGCCCCTCGTAACTCTTTTTCGACTATTAACCAGGTTCGATATTTGGTTTTCATTGCAGCCAGTGCCGAAACGCCCGTTTCGCATAAATAAGACGTTACAAACGGTAGAAGCATTTGCATTGCTCTGCAATACAAAGACTCATACTTTTCACTAATATTCATCTAAAATTGAATTATGATTTCGTTTTGAAACTTTTGTTTTAGTGAGCTATCGCATGACAATGCTATAAATTTTTCTTTTTCGATGGTTGTCAACTCAAATTCGTCTATTTATAGATATTATGGTTTATTCTTTTATTTATAGATATTATGGTATGAACATTGATTTTTTTATTAAATAGTTATGGCGCCCCCGTTGGCAATAGTCCGCTCCTCCCAAGTTGGAAACCTCGGTCTTAGTACGCAAACTTCCTGTGTAGAGAAAACTCCACTCCCCCTTTATATATGTATATATATATATATATATATATATATATATATATATATATATATATATATATATACACGGTGAAACTTCTCTAGTCGGCCACCTCTTTAAACGGTCACATTTTGTTCAGAATCTATTAAAGACTCCTTTGAGCAAATGTTACGGAAAGAAACCTATTTTCAACGGCCACCCTTCAAAACAGCTAGTTTTTTCCGGAACCATTACTGACAGTCATTGAGAAGTTTCACTGTATATATCTATACACACACACACTAACTAACTGACGTACACACACACTAACATACACACATATATACACACATATGTATCGTTAGTGAACCAGTTTTATATTAAATTTTATTTATTTGTTAAAACAACAACATTAAAACATTAAATGCTAGTTTTTAAAATAAATGTAACGTGAAGTCTCATAATCTTAATCACTGTCCATAATACTGTAAAAGAACCAGCAATTCTAATGGTGCATAAAATTTTGAGTAATGTTGGGCAACCGTGATTTTTGAAACCTGCATAAAAAACTCACTCAAAACCTGGAAACAATCACATGTATAGGTCTAATACTTTTCATATCCTTATTTGCGTTTATTCTAACATACTTTGCATATCCTTATATCTTTATGCCAATTTTAATCAAATGTCATTTTAAAAAAACAGTAAAAAAACTAGTATTACGCTAAAAACAGCTAGTTAAAATAAATGTTAAGTCTCCTAGTATTAATAGTTGTAGAAAATGATCTCAGAAAATTGAAAATCTTAATATTATATAATACTTGCTTAATTATGCAAATCCCAACATCTCCTGAAAACCTACTGAGAAAGTTCTTAAACTTAAATCACCTCAGACAAATCACTAATCTAGATGTGGTTCTAATAATAGTACTTTAATAAAGTCTCAGATCTTCTCAGTTTTTCTATAAGACTGGTATTCATGGCATACAGGAATTGGTTCTGAAAGGGTTAATACCCATACTAGAGATAGCATGCATTATTTATTTAACTTTTAGCTGACTCCTGTACTAATCCCCTGCCGTTGGTTTCAGAGACTTTAGCAAGAGAGCTGTAGTTGGAACGGATCCTAAAAAATAAGAACTTGTTAAAAGAATACGTAAAATCTTACACTTTTAGAACGAAAGTATCTCACTTTCTTTACATCCAAACTAAAGCTGGCACTTTTCATTTTGTCATTTGTAATGAATTTTATTTAGTTCATGCTCTTCATTGTTAGTAATTATTATTTTATTTATCGTCTTATCATCATTCATCAAAACAAAACTGCTCACGAATAAAATATTTGTGAAAACTTGTCCAACGAAAAGAAAAGTGGTTCCGCGACGCTTATAATAACTGTTATGGAGTAAATTAACAGAAGTTAATTTACTCCATATTGCTCAGAATTTTTCTCTCAGACAGCAGTAAAGTGCTAAATACTGCTTGATGTATCGAAAAACAGATGAGAAAAACTAATGGAAAATTCTAACCGATGGAAATCATACCAAGTTCCTTCATTATAACTCCTTTTGGTGAAGCTAAACCGGTTAATCTAAAAATCCCCAAAACATTGCAGAGTTGTCTTTTTTCGGACGGGGAAAACATAATTGGTTTATAATTTATATCATTGGAATTCAATTTTAGAGAAATGCAGTGCGTTGAGTTTATTTCTAATTCTAATAAATATTGCATTTATTTTCCAATTTTTAAAAAAAAGACAGAGAGAGACTCTTTTATAAAGAATAAAATCACCGCAAAAACCCTGAAAGACATTGCATATAAAAATCATAGACGGTTCTATACGAGTTTTCTTATCGATTTCTTTGCCAAAATATAACATAATAGTTCGAAGTTTTAGGCGTTATTTGAATTCTTTCAAGTCAAATATATTCAGTCAACGCTTAATATGCCGATAGCTAATACTTATCATATAGTATCAATCTTCTTGTAAACTGCAATACTACAACACTATAAATATAACAGATTTGTTAACTTCGTAAAATGAAGGAAGGATTTTAAGGATTTCTGACACACTCAAAATCTATTTTTTGAGTATTCAGTACGGGTGATTTTAAGTAGCTATGAAACATAATTATGGACAAAATCTCCCTACAGACAGTTTCTCTTTTGGGTATTGTGTGAGTTTTTCAACTTGTTTCTTACTAGTATGGGAAATATTTTGCCAACTAACTTGATACAAGAGTAAGAAATATGGGAATAGATTTAGATCAAGAGAGGCAGTACTTTTCATAGCTGCAAGGCTGTGTAAGGCTTAAATCCACCAATCTTAAGGTTTTATTACAATTTTATTCCTTTATTTGTTTATTTATTTATTTATTGAGCGTCACGGTGATCTTTCCTTACTGAAGAGCTAAACTGATTGAGAACCAGAAGGTGCATTTTTGATGTACAGTAACAGTTAATGAAAATAATTTGATGTTTTTCCTCTAACCAAGGCCGCCCTTATACCTTCCCTTATACCTCACAACATAATCTAACAACCTGAAATCCAATGAAAAGATCGAAGCTGTTCCACAAGTACCGTAGAAAGATGAATTACTAAAGTATTTCTAAAAGAAATTAAATAATCTTACATCTATTCGCAAACTTTTGGAAACACTTTGCTCATGCACATCTGTACAAAATATAAAGAATTTCTAAACATGTGATTGTCACTACCTTGTGCTAATACTTCGGGGTAACGTTCTCTCTATATATAATAAGAATATAAACCTAATAAATATATATCCCTGTATGATAATCCCTTTTAACGATTAAAATTTATCACAATTTCCATACGAACATTCAAGAGCAAAGTATTCCTTATTAAGTATTTTATACGTTTCTGTATTTAGTTGCTTTTTGTATCTTTTTGATCTACTCACGCAATATTACTTAAAATATAGGGCTTTTATATTTATTTGATTACCCGTGTCATGAAGGAGTGTTCTCTGCGTTATTCGCACTAAAGTGCCCATAAGTAGATTCAAACTTCTTCAAAAAAATTTTTTTAAACCATATAAACATGCAAAAGTTCCCTTATT